>QRDG01001840.1:0-58791 GCA_012064385.1 Puccinellia tenuiflora
GCATGCAAGATCACAAATAACATAGACATGATAATATCAATAATCAACATCACAAGGTACTTCTCTATTCATCGGATCCCAGCAAACACAACATGTAGCATTACAATAAGATGATCTTGATCATGATAGGCAGCTCATAAGATCTAAACATGATAGCACAAGAGGAGAAGACTACCATCTAGCTACTGCATGGACCCGTAGTCCAAGGATGAACTACTCACACATCTGTCCGGAGGCGGGCATGGTGGTGTAGAGCCCTCCGGCGATGATTCCCCTCTCCGGCAGGGTGCCGGGGAGAGCTTCAGACCCCTCCCGAACTAGGGTTGATGACGGCGGCGGCGACGGATGTTTTTCTGGAATTTTGATCGGGTACTTAGGGTTTTCTAGTCGGGGGGATTATATAGGCGAAAGGGCGGCGTCGGTGGAGTCCCGAGGGGGCCACACCACCTGGTGGCGCGGCAGACAGGTGGGCCGCGCCACCCTAGGGTGTGGTCGCCCTCTGGTGCGTCTTCGGCTCCCCTTTGGACTCCGTATGCGTGACAAAATTATAAGATCCTGGGTTTTTGTCCCGTCCGATTCCGAGAATATTTTCTTAAGTACTTTTCTGAAACAGAAAAACAGCAGAAAACAGGAACTGGCACTGGGGCATCTTGTTAATATGTTAGTTCCAAAAAATGCATAAAAATGCTATAAGATGTAAACAAAACATGTAGCAAATGGTATGAAAACAAGCATGGATCATAAGAAATTATAGATACGTCGGAGACGTATCAGGGTCGGCTCTGATACCAATTGTAACACCCCGGCCACTCCCGGACCGGCGCCTGTTACGCCTGGCAGCTCTCTAGGATCTCTAGACTGGCCCCACAGACCAACACTAGTCTTTTCTGCGCACTTTGTCCTCACTCGCGCGCACCCGGGAAGGACTTCCCGGTCGGTCACCCATCCTCAAATTGCTCCGAGCCAAGCATGCTTAACCTCAGAGTTCTTTGCGAATGAGCTTCCGGAAAAGAAGTTGCAACTTGTTGGTATGAGTATCCTATCAATCCTATTAAGCCCTGAGCCAGGATCTCACACATCCATTCACAAAATTTATTATAATGCTCTTCCTGATTTATAATGCTTGAGAGGGAAGGGCATAGGCTTTTACACCCAAGGTTCCCTCTCACCACCATGCTTTTTAGCAACAAGTTCTTCCTTATTATACTTCCTATTTTTAGGAGGTTTTTCAGATTCTACATCACTTCCTTCTTTATTAGGCTCATGGTCCTTATCAATATCATTAACAGGTTCATTATCATCTTCAGTTTCAGCATCAGAGATAGAAATATTATTAGGATTTTCTATGATAGGTTCTTTATCAATTTCCAACTCATTAGTCTCTCCTACTTCTTTATGCTTCTTTTTTTTCGTTTTCTTTTTAGGAGGAATAACGATGTTTTTCTCAGCTAATTGAGACTCTTGTTCAATTCTCTTAGGATGTCCCTCAGGATATAAAGAACCCTGAGTAGCAGTACCACCTCTAGTTATTACTCTTTTTAGAGGTTTCAGCAAGCAGATCCTTTTGCACTTTAGTAATTTGTTCAAGTTGAGTTTGAACCATGGTCAAATGCTTAGTGAGTCCCTTAACATCATTAGCAGTTCTTTCTAAGACATCATGCAAATTTTTAACAATATAAATTTTTTCTTGCAGTTGATTTTGAACTTGCGTGTTGAAATGAGTTTGCTTAATAATAAAGTTATCAAATTCATCAAGACATTGATCAGGAGGCTTGCTATAAGGAATATCACTAGCATTAAAATCAAGGAGGGAGTGTACCTCTACCATAAGCGGGTGAGTGGTAGGCTCACATAATGCTTCAATAGGTGGTAGATTTTTCACTTCTTCAACTTTTATACCTTTCTCCTTAAGAGATTTCTTCGCTTCATGCATAGTTTCAGGATTAAGCACATGAATGCCCCTCTTCTTCGTTGGCTGAGTAGGTGCCTGTGGAGGTGCTGATGGCGGCTCAGGTGTAGACCAATCATCATGGTTCAGGCTAATTTTAACCAATAATTCCTCAGCTTCATCCGGAGTTCTTTTCCTAAAAACACAACTAGCACAACTATCCAGATATGTTCTAGATTCATCGGTTAGTCCATTATAAAAGATATCCATGAGCTCATTTTTAGGTAGCATGTGTCCAGGCCGAGCCCTGAGTAAGGCACAAAACCTCCGCCAAGCTTCGGGTAGAAACTCTTTCTCAACCTGTTTAAAATTAAAAATTCTTTGCAAAGCGGCATGTCGAACATGAGCAGGATAATATTTCTCAAAGAATATTTTGACTAAACCACCAAAGCTTTTAATGGACCCACTAGCTAAATTGTTAAACCAATTTTTAGCTTCATCTTTCAATGAAAAGGGAAAAAGCTTTGTTATGTAATAACCTTGTTTCTTTTTGTCATCGGAAAACAACCTACTCAAAGTAGTGAGTTTGCTCATGTGTTCTATAGCACTATCACTTTCTTTTCCATAAAAAGGCTCATTTTCAACAATAGATATGAGTGACAGATCAACAGAAAAATCATAATCCTTTTCCTTAATGCTAATAGGAGATGTAGCAAACTCCAAATCATGAGCAGTTTTATAATTCATAGCATGTTTTTCAAGAAGTTTCTTCCGTATCTCAGGATCGAAAGTGTCCATATCCGTACTTGCTCTAATAAACTCATCATCAATTTCAGCATAAGCATCATTAGGATAACTACTACCATAATTCCCTTTCTCAGGAGAGACAGCAGGTGTAATAACATTTTCATTAGGAATTTCATCAGATTCAATTTCTTTAGATTTAGCAACCATAGAATCCAAAAAAGGGCCTAGAGAGCCAGACTCATCTAGTACAGTAGAAGCATCATCGAATTCATCAGACACATTATCAGAACCAGCAGAAGCAACATGTGAAGTGTGTGGTGGTGGTGGTGGTGGTGTAACAAGCTTATTCAAAACAGTAGGTGAATCAAGGGCAGCTTTAGAGCTGAGCAGTACCTTTCCTTGTGGTGGAAGGTAGTATTGGAAATTTAGGATCACGCTTATCCTTCATGATGAAGAATAAATTGCAGCAGACAAAATAACTCCCAAGTGAACTTATAAATGGAGCTATGCTCCCTGGCAACGGCGCCATAAAATAGTCTTGATGACCCACAAGTATAGGGGATCACAACAGTCTTCGAGGTAAGTAAAACCCAAATTTATTGATTCGACACAAGGGGAGCCAAAGAATATTTATAAGCCTTAGCAGCTGATTTGTCAGATCAGCCACACCTGGAAAGCAACTCACTTGATGCAATTTATCACTAGCAACAGTAGTGTAACAGCAGTAATAATAAAGCAACAATAGTAATAATATGAAAACAACAGTAGTAATTGTAATGACAGCAGGATTAAAACACCGTAGGCGTAGGGATGTAAATACGGGCGCTGCATGGATGAGATAGTTCATGAAATAATTGCTCAGGTCATTAAGCAGATAACAAAATAAACAGTATCGAGTTGCTAAATAAACATAGGCATGTGTTCCGTAGGTAGTCGTACGTGCTCGCAATGAGAACTTGCACGACATCTTTTGTCCAACCTCCCCGTGTCAGCGGGGCCTTTATGAGGAATGAAAGGTAATTAAGGCACTTCTTTTACAAAGTGCCGGAGCAAAGCATTAACATTCAATGAACACATGTAATCCTCAAGTCAAAACCATCCCCTCCGGTTATCCCATAAACTGTCACTTCGGGGCCTCGGGTTCCGGACAATAACATGTGCAAACAACTTGTAGATATGATCCAAAACAACATCTATCATAATATGTTTAGATCTGAAAACATGGCACTCGGGCCCTAAGTGTCAAGCATTAAGCACACCAAGTTGCAACAATGATAAATAAGCACTCACACAAATACTAGACATCATGTCCTAACAATCCGACATCTTATTACATGAACAATCGCATCCAATCCCTAACATCTCCTCAGCCTACAGTGGGGAATTACTCACACATGGATGGGGAAAACATGGATGGTCGATGGAGAGGCGATGATGATGGCGCCAACGACGATCTCCCCTTCAATCCCCGTCCCGGCAGGGTGCCGACAGGAACTTCTGGTCCCCGAATTAGGTTTCGAGGTGGCGGCGGTGCTCTGTATGTTTTCTGGAAACACGGTCGGGGGTTCTGGCATTTTTAGGTCGAAGGGCGTAAATAGGCGAAAGGGGCGTCGCCAGCCGAGCCACCACCTGGTCAGGTGGGACCCAGGCGCGGCCTGCCCTGGGCCGCGGCTAGGTGGCGTCTGGGGGCTGTGGCTGGACCCCGCAGCCCCCCTTCTAGCTCCGTGTGTCTTCTAAAAATATAATTTTTAGAATTTTTACAGATTTTTTCGAAAACTTTGATTTCTGCACAAAAATAAGACATCAATGCAATTCTGCTGAAAACAACGTTAGTCCGTGTTAGTTCCATTCAAATCATGCAAATTAGAGGAAAAACAACAGTAAAAATGTTTGGAAAAGTAGATACGTTTTGGACGTATCAACATACATTACTTATATTGATAATTGTACGGATACATAGTTGAGACAAATACAAGTAACAAAAACTAGAAAAATACAAGCGATTATAATGCTGCATACCACCATCGCCGCAACTACCAAGCATCCATGCCCTGCGCCGTCGCCGAAAAAGAAGAACACCTGTAGTTGGTCCACATTTTGACGCTGAAAAAACCCCTTGCCATGAGGCGTTAACGAGCCGCGATAGCCACTAGCCCCATAAGACTGGATCTAGCCCGATAAAGAACATCGACCGGAGGAGCCCTCCGAGCCTCTTCAACGCCGGATCCGGGGCCAACGCCACACCACCCTTCAGATGGCCGGATCCTTCACCGTCTTCCGCAGATCCGCGACAGCCAACACCGCTGCACTCCGAGAGCAACCCATCCTCGCCGCCACGCCAAGACGCGGCGCCGGATCTAAATTGCTCCAACAGCTTAGACTCCACAAGCCTCTCGTCGGCGTCAACAACACCTCTCACGAGCAGGAGCATGGGCTGGGAGACTATTATTTCTACTAGCACCATCAGCATCCGCCCCACCATGACACCGACAGAGGAAACTCAAAAACTTAGATAAATTAAGACTAACCACACGCACAAACAAGAACCAATACTCTCCTCCCCCTCATCTCGCCGGAATGGCGATCGAAGAGGAAGGGGAGCGGAGGAATTGCCGACGAGATTGGATCTAGAACCGCCGCTGGTTGGGAAGAGAGGCATCGGGGAGAAAACAGACAATACCTCAACAACTTTTTTTAGTCTGTGATGATGTAAAAAGCTGTTAATTCATATACATCACCTATTGCAGATGCTCTTACACGCTGCTTTGCGATCCTGGCGTAAGATGACCGTCCGTGTAGCCGTGTAGGCGTGTGCACTATCCAAAACATTTCTTGCATCGGCTTCAGCCGTCCGATCCTCCATCGTATGGCTCAGTTGTGTACCAGCATCTTCCCCGTGTGTTCCACCTTCACCGCGTCACTCCTCTGACCTCCATCGCAAGTTTCGTCCAAGCTCCAACTACTCCCACCGGCGGCCGGCCGCTCAGTTGTCGCCTTGTCGGTGATCGCCAGCCCCCATCGCATCACGTCGCCTCGACGAAACCGCGTTCTAGACATCTCTCCCCGGCACCCAAAACCTAGTCTCTCCTCGGCTCCCGCGCCCGCGCCATGTCGTCGTCGTCATCCCGTGTCGCGGAGATCGAGGTCGTGGTGGCTGACGGCGGCGCCAGGAAGGGGGAGGAGGAGGAGCTGAAGCAGCGGAGCGGGGCGGATCCGGACCCCGTGGTGGACGTCTACTCGGCCGCGGCGTACGGGGATCTGGACCGCCTGCGGCGGTTCGTGGAGCGGGAGAGCGGCGCCGCGTCGCTCACCGCGCCCGACGGCAACGGCTACCACGCCCTCCAGTGGGCTGCGCTCAACAACTACCCCCACGTCGCGCTCTACATCATCGAGGTCCGCTTTCTCACTCCTCGCTGGCCTCGAATTGGACGCTGCTAATTGCTGATGGGGTTCGTGCGCGTGCGTGTGGTTGCTTGTTCTTTTACAGCATGGTGGGGACGTGAACGCGGGAGACCATGCCCAGCAGACGGCGCTGCACTGGGCGGCGGTGCGCGGGGCCACGGCTGTGGCAGACGTGCTGCTGGAGAGCGGCGCGAGGCTGGAGGCAGCTGATGTGAACGGCTACCGGGTATGCAATTATGTTGTTGTCCTGAATTTGTATTCTCCTTTTTGGGTTCTGTCCAATGTGTTGGGTTTAGTGTCTGGTTGGTGAGGAGATTAAAGACGGCATCCTTGTGCCGAAGGATGTAGGTTCGTTTTGGAATGATCTACTTGCCCCATTAAAAGCTGCAAGATGCATGTTGATCACCGTCTGATCGGACAGTTCAGCTGTATGTTTTGGAGTGTTTGAACTTTGAAGCAGATACCTACAGATATCCATGAGCTTATCTCTATTTAGCAAGTGATCATGTTACATAGGTTATGATGGGATTACCTGTTAGTAAGTGCTAGGAGTATATATTAATGTAATTTGGTTAAATACATTTTTCTGGTCGATTTGAGCTAAGTGTTATTTCTCGGAGAGCTGCTATGGGAATTTGCTGTGAGAGCAATTATTGCTATTGGAAAAATCATTTTAATTAAGTACCACTAGAGGTTAATTCTGTTGCTAGTGCTACTGGACAGACCAGTAGTAAACAGTGTGCAAACTGCTTGTGACATGCTTCTGGTACTAGTATTTCTTATTAGTGGCATTCGGCTTTCCCATTCAGAGTCACATTAGTGAATGTAACATAAGTTTGGTCCTATCCAGCGTAATCCATCCATTTGTATGCTTAAAGTTTTGTAGAGTGAGTAAATTCTTATGTTTACAATTCTTCCTTTGGAACATTATGTTAGGCAGTCCATGTTGCAGCTCAGTATGGCCAAACAACATTCCTGCATCACATTGTCTCGAAGTATGGTGCAGACTTTGATGCTTTGGACAATGATGGAAGGAGCTCATTGCACTGGTACATGAATATGGAGAATACTCTTTACCTTATAGATGCATGTTTGCCTGGTTTCACATACCATTGCCACCAGCAATGTAAAAAAATTTGATTGTGAATCTGTAAATCCTTGTTAGAATGCGGTCTCAGATTGTTCATGCAAGTAAAACATTCTCCTGTTGTGTGCTTTCATTTCATACTTCAAATTTGTTGGCCGGCATGTATCAAAAACTTAGTAACCACCATGAATCCCTTATACAATACCACTGGAGAATGGATTGTCACATTGAGTTCTGAGCAAGCGCAACATGATTTTATTTTGTTACCAATTTATTTGTTCTGAAGTCTGTTGTATATACCGTGCTGCAGATCATTTGTTGGTACTTCTTTGGTTGTCTCTCAGTTTCTCTTCATAGTTGTTTCGTCTACCAAACCTTTGCATTCATAACGTACCTAGTTATGGTGCATCCAAAATTAGACTGGTATAAAGGTTGTTAATAAACCCTAAGTTTCCCCATGTCAGTCCTGAAGAATCAACTTGACTTCTGTTTCTAAGACATGTATCGAATGGATCCTTGATCTACAGCTTGATGTTTGGCTTTTTTGCACAATGTAATTTTCCACCTTCTTTAACATATTCAGGGCCGCTTACAAGGGAAATGCAGATACAATCAGGTTACTGCTGTTTATGGATGCTAATCAAGTAAGGCAGGACAAAAATGGTACCCTTCACATGGCAGTATCTCTATTCTCTGTGGTATTTAATTACATGCCTTTGCTATTTCAGATCAGTTTTCTTTCCTGCATACACAATTCTTGAACACCTATATTGCGTCCTGACAGTTGAATGTTGAGCTCTCCTGTGATAAGAGCAAATATACTTGTCAGATTCTCTGCTCATCACACTGTTAATGTATACTTTGTTATTTGTGTCTTTACTCTTTTTAGCTAATGTAATCACAAAATTGGTAAAGAACTTCTATGGTTAGCGAGTTGCTACAGAGTTAGCAGGTTTAAATAAAGAGAAATCATAAGGTGGAGGTCAGCTTTTTGGTAGGAAAAAACAGGCTGCTGGAAGCTCCTACTTGCCTCACATTACGATGCATTCTGTATCAGCCTCATCACCTTTGGTGCCATCGGAGTTGGACGGCTCCTTTGGCTTCACGGCACATGGACTGCCCTTTCAACTCCAGTTCGAGACTATGCATCCACGGTCGTATCGTCCCTAGAGCAATGCAGGAGCCAGCAGGTGGAGGGGGAGCAAGCTTAGATGATGGGCAGCAGCAGCTGAATAGAGGGAGGGAAGTGGTGCACCATCGAGTATTATTAGCGTCTGCTAGGTTTGTCATTTGTGCAGTTCATCTTGGCTTGCTGTGGACTGTCACTGAAGGGGTTTTGGCCCAGAAGCATCAAGGATATATTATAATTTATTTTGAAAATCAAATTCCCCAATGCACCTACTGTATATGCATGTATAGGTGTATTGATGCGTATTGGATAACCTTATGGAGGTTTCGGGAACTATTGGGGTAACATAGGCAAGCACAGGCGTGAGATGCGGAGCGGACATGTCACTTGTCAGGTCCTGTGGCGGGCACAATGGGCCTGCTGGTGTGGGGAGCGAAGTCTATCAACAAAAAGGCAAACCATTTTAAATGTCCCAATTTAGGAGGTACTTCTCTTTGAATACTGAGTCTAGCTTATACCTCTCTCCTCCCCCACATGTTCCCACCGAAAGCAAAACAGAAACAGAATAGATAGCATGCAAGAACTGACATGCTCTTACCTTTTTGTACAACCGCGGAATTCCCATGGTAATGATGCTGTTCTGCTTGAAATTTAAACCACTTGCATGACAGTGAGTGGGCCATGGAAATCTCAAAGGACACATCAACTATGGATCTAGCATGGGCACCTGCAACCATAGACAGCAAATCCGGCCTCTCATGTAGTGCACCTGTTTTCTTGATCATTTCATTCTAGTAGATGATTTATTGTGAGTGTTTCAAACACTGTTAGCGGCATGCATGTTAGTTGGAAATCAATCCATTGTCAGCTCTTGGTTCTGAACCATTGTGTCTGCATGGTGTGGTTTGTTTCTCATTTTCACTCCTATGTACCTTGTCTAGACTTTAAAGCATGTGTCAATTGCATGTGTTATGGTAATTATACAAATTATATATATATATATATATATATATATATATATATATATATATATATATATATATATATATATATATATATATATATATATCAGGAGTTGCTAGTAATGTCTTGGAGGTAGGTCCTACAATCCACATTTTCACTAAGCTCCTTTTGTGGCGTCATGCAGGTTGTACTCCCTTACATTGGGCTGCTATAAGAGGAAGTTTGGAGGTTTGCACGCTTCTTGTACATGCTGGCACCAAGCAGGAACTAGCGTTGAAGGATAGTGGTGGGCTTACTCCTTCGCAACTTGCAGCAGACAAAGGTCAACGGCATCTTTCCAATATCCTTGTACGTTTTCTCCTTGAATTCTTATTTCACTTTTAAGAGCTAACCTTTTTTGGTCTGAGAAATTTCACTATATGTTAGTAGTATTCAGTCTGCTGATACACTGTGGCAGGCAGATAGGTTGTGATAAATGTTTGTAACCAAACCTAGATATAAACGTGTACTGGATTGGCGCACTCGCATTATTCTTTTTTCCTATTTTCCTAACCTCTTTACCCCCTTCCTCTTGGAGATGTCTTTCAATGATAATACTTGTCCATTACTGTATGCACTATGTACTAATGTTTCAACTCCACTAACGGAAATTTTATTTCTCTGCTTATAGTCCAATACTCCCAAAGTAAGCTTTGGAGACAAGTACTGCTCAGGGAGGCTGGGGAAGGCTGGATATGCACCTATCCTGTTTTCTTATCTTGTTGTCCTCATGATCCTTTTCCTGAACTCAATTGTTTTTGGTGAGCATTGCTTGTGAGGTTTTGTTCTTTTTCTTCAAACTCAAGACTTGTAAAGCTTTGTTCATCAGCTGACTTGATTATGAAACCTCTTTCCAGCACCTGATTTTTCTAGAATCACCGCTACTGTTGGTCTTTGGGCATGGGCTGCTATTTCTTTTGCCTTGGCATCACAAGTGGTGTTCTACAGAGTTAGCAGGTAGCTTACACTATATGAATGTTCACTTGACTGGACCAGTTGGAATCCAGTGCTTTGCTTTTTTTTACCTTTTGGTTTTTGTTGCCATGCAATACATTAATGATGCTTTGATGATTACTATATTCATGTTTTTTTAGGGAATTATTCATGTATTTTTTTAAATGATGAGAAAAACCTCGAAAACTTATTTCAAATTACTTACTAGTACAGAACCATCCCTTTTTATTTTCTTCTCAGTATCTGATTGTATAGATGTTCAGTTTGTTTTCTTGTAAGCATACTACTTGTGTCTGCTTCCTGCTTAATGTTAGTTTTGCTCTTGTGGTCTTTGGACAGAAAAAATCCAGGCTACATCAAAGCAAATACCAAGGGACTTGATCCGAAGGTAAGATAATCTACTAGAGTATTAGTGGTGATCAAACCGCAATTTTTATACGCATTTACTTTACGAAAATGGCCCGCATAAATAAAGTTCAAACTTGTTATTCAATTGGTACTTGGGACCATGCTACACTTTTGCAGTTCAACAGTCTAGATGCATCTGAAGTAGATTATTTTCAGCGTTTTTCTCTGATAACGTGAGCATATGTACTGAACATTCTGGACTCAACAATAAATAATATTATATGCTTCGGGTCGTTTCTTCAGTATCACCAAGATCAGTACTGAGCTGTGCTATACTAACAGGAACCACTCATGGAGATCGATTTCAGTTCCTCTACTTGGACAGGCAATTGGTCTCAATTGTGCCCTACTTGCAAGGTATTATAAGATTGTAGATTACTTTCGTTTCACATCTTTGGCAACCTTGTTACGACTTCACTCCAGTCGCAAGCCTAGCCTACTTTCTCACTCTCTTCTTATATTCATATTGAAATGACCTTTTACTTTGAAATTAAATCGTGTGAACATAGCTATATATTTTTTCCCTTCATTATGTTCTTCTCTTTGTTCATGTCATATTGCCATTGATGCCACCCACTACACCTTATTGTTACTGGACTGATGTAGTAATTTTACTTACCAGATAATTCGCCCTGTCCGCTCCAAACACTGTCCAACTTGTAATCACTGTGTCGAACAGTTTGACCATCACTGCCCCTGGATATCAAACTGTGTTGGAAAGGTAAGATGTGGATATATCTAGTTCGAACTTCTAGTTGAACTTTTCAGTTTAATTTGATCAGAATAAAACTTCACATTCTGTCATTCCAGCGGTAATAGCAAATGGTTCTTTTAAGTTAGATAACCATATTTTATCTTACTCTTAGCCAAATGGGTATAAATCTCCATTGTGCTTTCCTACTGTCCAGTTATTGCATGAAATGCTTCATCTAAGCTATGGATACTAACTCTACTGCACTCTTAGCAAACAAAAAGGGTACTAATCCCTGACGTGATGTTCCAGCTATATTGGGAAATGTTCTCTGAATGTCCCATTGACTAAATCGAGGTCTTTAATTTTGCGCTTTGGAGTAATATGGTGCTTATTGGTATTCCCAAACTCTGGAAATTGTTAAGAGAACATTATATTATGTCATAGATACCTATGTTCTGTTTACTTCTTACTTTGGTATAGCTGGGGAGTGGGAACTATGGAGTTCATTTTCAAATCTGACTGCAGTTGATAGCTTGATATTCAAACTGGCTCATTTTGAACTTCAAAATAATGGACACACGCCTTATGTTCAGCTGTATTCTGCATGAGGTCTGATGGGTTTCTATATACTAACAAATGTTTTCCTTATAGAGAAATAAGTGGGACTTTTTGGTGTTTCTTTGTATGGGGATAACTACAACCCTTCTAGGTGCTGCTGTTGGATTCCACAGTAAGGAGATATAGTAAATACGATTATTCATTCCTTCAACAATGTTCTAACAGTTCAAGGACATCTATTGGCAGGACTTTGGACAGAGCCCATCACACTCTCATCTTCCGAGTCATGGACTCACTTCATGTTGACGAAACATCCTGGTGCTGCATTGTTCATGTTCATGGATGTCTTCTTATTAACTGGAGCTCTCATTCTTGCCGGAGCGCAAGCAACACAGGTGAACTGTCTCGTGGGATTGATTGTTTAAGCTTCTCTGCAATATTGTTTATCACGCTGACTTGGTCCATACATTAGGTTGACATGTGATGGGTAAAAAATATCCCTAGTATGAAATAAACTTGTGATGTGGTCTGACATTTTCTACAATGGGGATAGAAAAAAAAACACAACTGCACATTACTTATGCCTGCAACAGTTTGAAACATCTCTATATAGTTCATTACACTAGAGAATCTTTAGTTTCTACTGTTTAACTTGTATCTGCACAGTCCCATTTGTCCCCAATATATATGCTATAAAGAGCAAAACGGAAAACCACCAGGCTTTGCATTAAACATACTTCACCGATTGACATGTCATGCTTGATTGCAGATAGCACGGAATCTCACAACTAACGAGGCAGCAAACCAGTCACGCTATGCCTATCTCCGTGGGCCTGACGGAGGATTCAGAAATCCTTATAACCAAGGTTGCCGGAGGAACTGCACTTATTTTCTTGTTAATGGCTACAGCAACGATCAGGAGGCTGCATGGCCAACGCTTCAACAAACAATACAGCAAAGCTAGGTTCCTTCTGGCAGAAAACCTCTAAGGCCCCGCTTGGAAAGCGGGTATTTTTTTACCCTCCGTATTTTTCTACCGGTGTTGGCCTGGAAAATATACGGACCTCCGGACGTCCCACTTTTTTTTCCGACCGATTCCGACGGAAAACGGCCAACCAAGCGGGCCTTAAGTGTGTGTGTGTGTGTGCGCGCGCGCGCCCGTGGAAACATCTTTAAAAAGATTTCCACACCGGTTAACTCCTTGTTGCTTGGAGACTGTTACCGTGTGTCGGAAAGGGAAGCTGTGTTTGCTTCCCGTGAAGCTCTGGGAATGGTTCTTGACTCCAGTATCCCTAGAATCTGAGTGCACTTGCATCCTTGTACTGAATCCGGTTTCTATCATGGATTAGCTAGTGTAGGGACATATGGAATGTACTAATGATGGTATGGAGGCCACATAGGTAAACGAAAACGAAGTACTATGTCCGAGGGAACAGAGTTATCTGGTATGATAATTTAGGGGTTTGAATAAAAAACAGAACAGTTCAGGAGTTAAAGTGACAATAGCGACATGTCAGAAGAGTAAAATGGAAACATTATACTTCATATATTATTTCTGTCGATACATCATTATCCAACCTTGGTTTAGTGTCTGGTATTAATTACCGTGATGGTGACTTGCTATACACTAATCTCATATCAGAATTATAAACTTTAAGCTTTGTGAAGCAATTGTTCATTAATCATGTTGAGATCCTGGAAGCCGTGTCCATAATGTATCCGAACGACACAGCAAATTTTTTTTTTTTGAAACAAGGCAAAAGATTTGCCATTTTCATTAATTAAGAGGAAAGTTTTTAAAATTGTTACAAGTTATGGCCAAGTCAAAGCTTGGCCTTAAAAACATACTCTCGCGGCATCAAAACACTCAAGGCCTTAACCCCCGCTAGCGACCATAACCTAGTCTCGTCCTTAATTTTATTCGCCACCATCTCCATAGTGGAAGATTGATTACGGAAGACGCGGGCATTACGTTCTTTCCAAAGCTCCCAAGATACGAGCATGGCCAAGGAAGCAAGAGCTTTGTCATGTTGGGAACCTCCGTGGATCACCTCCTCCCACCAATCCTTGACCGTAGGGATTACCCTCCAATCCGAAGGGAAAATGTCCTGCATGCCCAACCAAGACTTCACCACCGTCCAAACTCTAGAAGAGAAGATACATTGGAAAAGGAGGTGCGCTGCCGACTCTTGCACTCGATTGCAAAGCTTGCACCGTCCACAATTGTCCCACCCTCTTCGCTCTAATCTATCCGCTGTCCAAATCCTATTTTGTAGGACCAACCAAGCAAAGAGCTTGCATTTTGGCGGCGCCCACGGCTTCCACACCAAGGTAGGCATCACCGAAGAGATGAGGGAAAGGAATTGCGCCATGTATGCCGACTTGGCGGTGTAGCAACCATTATTGGACAGCTTCCATACAATCGAGTCCGGTTCATCGGGAGCGAGGTGGACATTCTCAAGTTTTCCCCAAAGAGCGATGTATTGAGTGATGTGTTCCACGGTTAATCCTTCATCCATGTTGATTTTGGAGATCCACCAATTGCTGTAGAGAGCTTTGGACACCGTAGCATTTTTGTATGTGGAGATAGAATATATGAGAGGGGCCATATCTTTCGGGCAGCACCCCTCCAACCATGGGTCACTCCAAAATTTCGCCTTCTCTCCATTGCCAATAGTCACTCTAGTGGCAGACACAAAGAATTCACGGTCCATTGAGTTACAAGGATTCCCAAGGCCAATCCAAGTTTTAGAGTCATCCACCCACTCAAGCCAAAGCCACCGAAGGCGGAGCGCCATCGCAAACTTGTCGAGATTGAGAATCCCGAGACCTCCCCTATCCTTAGGAGCGCCACAGCAAATTCATCTAGAACGTAATGATGATCCAGAAATATCTAATCATCGATCGAATGAATTACCTTGGTAAATCTGTTGTGGCTCTGGTAGTGCACACTTAGAGCCAGCGAAAATAAAATATGCGTTAATTAACTACCCCCTTCGATCCATAAAAAGTGTTGCTCATTTTGTACTAAATTAGTATAAACTTTGTACTAAGTGGACGACACTTTTTATGGATCCGAGGGAGTCCAATATAAGGGTTGTGAAATGAAAATTTGCAGGTTAGTTCCATTTTTTTCTTTTCTTTTGTTCCATGAACTCTTGCTTGTGTTGTTCCAAGGAATTGAGGGTAGCTTAGCTTACCTCGATCGGTATGAGTTGTGCATGTAATGTCTTGGATGGCTCAAAATTTTGATAATTTTTTTTTGCAATTTTGGTGATTTTGAGGGTGAGCGAAATATTCATGTAATCCAAATACACGATCTCTGAATTGATATGATAACATACCTGAAGTCCTAACTATCAAACATCATTTTCTATAGTTGAACGACAGATCATCCTCCTTTCTAAAATTCAAATTCCACATCTACCATACTAGCATAATACCTGTGTGTTACCACTTAATAAAACTAGATTTAGTTTCTATTAGAAAATTAATTACAAAAAAAATTTCACAACACGCTTTTTTTCTTCTATCCCTCCATAATAGACAATACAAGTCATCATACTCTTAAATTTTCACACATGCCTTGGCTCCATTGTTGTTGTGCCTTCACACATCGTACTCTTCTTCATTTGTAGCAAATATTCACCATGGTTATTGTCTAAATTATCGATCACACCATAATAAAATGTCGATCACATGTGCATCTTGTTTCAAAAATCCTCTAGGTAGTTGTCGAGGATCAAAATCTTCACACACACACATAATTTAAGTGCTAATTCTTGCAATATTTGGACGAAGGAAGAGTTGTGTTCGCTCGGGTCCTCTGGATTGATACACACAAGCAATTAATGTGTATACCCCTCAAAAAGTAACATATAGGGAATCTATTCTGCTGCCTTCGTAGAGTTTCTAGTTCTTTACTTTTTTTTGTTTGTTGTAAGATATTAAAGTACTCCCTCCGTCCTAGAAAGGATGTTATTTCTTTTTCTAAATTTGAGGTAGTAGTGTTTTTTTTATGTCGCAAGGTGGCTATATTCCCTAATCACATCGAGTCATCGACTGTATCAGGAAACAAATACTGAGTTGCTTCATTGGTAGACGGACACCGATCAGATAAGGAGAAGACCTCATGCCCCATAGAGCTCGGCCAGGCCACAGGACGGCCGGAGCTTTGAATTCACGAGGTCAGCTACTACTACTCCAACTTGATGACAACAAGGTCTACAAGTGAGCTTGACATGGTTCTTCGAAGGGCCGATGGCATCATCTCAGGCCGAGACGCTGGCATCGCCGTTCAAGCTTACTATTCCCATAACAGCGGACGAGACTGACATGGTTTGATCCTTGTTCAGGGCTGATCTTGCAAGGTTTATCAATGGAGTGGGTCAATATGTGGCTGTCTAGATCATCAGAGGAATCAATGACAAGAATCGGTACACTGCCGCATGGAAGCTTGTGGAGGATTGCAAAGCCTCGGTCATTTGTCTTTGTACTTAGAATCGAAACTGGAGCATGTAGACCGTTTCTTAATAATGCAAATCTTGGGGCCACGCTATGATGGTTTCATGCTTCTGCCCGCCCGCGGTTGGCACTGCTAGCGGTATTATTGTGGCTTGGCAATCTTGACTCGTCACAATTTTGAATCCTCAAGTTGATGATTTCTTCCTAACTGCTTTCTTCTCTTTTGTGGATCGTGGCGAATGGTGCACACAATCGTGTATGGCCTCACTGATGATGCTCCGTGAAATCCGCACAAGCCGCACCGGCATGTGGATAGTATCTCGAGATTTCAATCTGGCTCGAACAATGGAGCGGTAGGGGCGTCACACCAATAGACTTGTGCTCGCGAAAGAAGGCGTAGAGGTCGCCGCAAAATACAGTTGGAGGCCTAGCTCCATGGTGCCTTTAAAAAATATTTAAAATTAACATTTACAAGTTTTAAAAAATCTAAACAAAAACCCTACGTGTAGATAATGTCGAGATCTAACAGTGTGTAAATTTTCAATGCAAAATTTTTACTCCCTTCGATCAATAAAAAGTGTCCACCACTTAGTATAAAGTTTGTACTAACTTAGTACAAAATGAGCGACACTTTTTATGTATCGGAGGGAGTATTGTTTTAGGCTACACAAAAATAAAAAAATCTGACAAAAGTTAAGTTCTCAAAATGTGTACGGCTCACTTATCTAGATCCACTCATTTGTTATTTTTTTCAATCTAAAATATAACGAATTTCAGGTTTTTTTACACACTTATTGAATTTCTTATTATCTACATCTAGAACTTTTTCCCGAACTCTTCGAAACTTCAAAATCAAGGAAAAAAATAGCGCGCTATCACTTGTAGCGTGACCCTTCTCAAAATGCTATAAAAATTATAGCGTCATATATCGTGCTATATTTGAAATAGCGTTTTACAAAAAATGCAATATATAGCCCAAATACTAATGATTTCAGCACTAAATATTTGTCCAAAATCAGTACATGCATAACTAGTGAACCAGATACAAAATTCAAGGGCCAAATCCATGACATGGACATGCATAAATCCATAAAAAATATCAAACTCTAAAAGACAAATTGTTTTATATTTTTCATTAGAATCGCTGGCGTCATTTTCAGATTTACTAGCTTGCACCCCATTATAATCACGTAAAACAGAAAACATCCTTTTCCTACGATGAGAAACAACCGAGGAGGATTAGGTTAGATATTGGAGAGTGACCTAGTGCGGAGGAGTGCAAGTTAGACTTTTGTTTGGGCTGATGAACTCTCGATTATTTCCAAAAAAAAAATAGCGTGCTATAACGCTAATGAGTTTAGCGTGGTTTAGCACGTATAAAACGTCATTAGCGTCGTAGCGGCCATTTTCGACTAAATATAGCACAGCTGTTTAAATACGCTATAGCATGCTATTATACGGGATATAGCGTGCTATTTTTTTCGTTGTTCAAAATACAGATTTAAAACTAAAAACAACGAGTTTTAGGGAGCTTTGGTCTTCAAAACACCTTCACTCGAGTTCCTGGATGCATTTTCTTGTTTTCGAGAAAAAAATCCCTTTGACACGTTTGCCGCGTAGGCGGCCGAATGGCACTGTCTTTCCGCACGCCAACCGCAACCAACCATAGCCATACACGTGTCGCTCCCGCTTCCTTGCGTCCTCTTCCTTCCTCGCCAGCCGCACGGACCCTCTGCCGGATCCCACCATCCATCCCGCCTCGCAGCGAATCTTTAGGCACTAAACCGACGGTGAGATCTCTCGCCGGGCGGCCAGCCAATCGCCAAGTCCAGCCGGACTTGTCCTCCTCCGACGTCCACCACGCAGCAGCCATCGAGCAGCACACGAAACCAACCACCGAAGGAAAGCAACCATGGCCATGGCCGTGATCCACCTCGCGCGCCCGGCCTTCGCGCCGTCGCCTTCGTTGCGGCCGCGTGGGAAGCGCGTGCTGCGCCTACGCGTGAGGTGCCGCGTCGGCGGGGATGAGGGGGATGGGGGCCGGGGCAGCGGCGAGGATGATGCGCCGCCGGAGTCGCTGTTCGCCAAGGAGCTGAGGCGAAGGGGGATGTCGGCGGGGTCTGTCCCTTCGGGGGAGAAGGCGGGGACAGCGGCGGAGGCGGAGGAGGGCGGGCGAGGGGGAGAAGCTGGGAGGAAGCGCGTGGTCGGGGCGGCGGCCGCGGAGTTCGAGAGGGCCGCGGTCGGGCTTGACGGGCAGAGAGAGCGGTCATTGGCGCTCAACAGCGAGGGCATTGAGGTTTGCGACCTTCTCCTTCTCTGATTACTTGTTAGCTTGCATTCTGAATTGGCGATCAATAAGGTTGCAACGTTTGCTTAATAATATCAAGCGAAGTACTCTTCTAGTGGCAGATCGGTAGTAGTAATTAAAAGCCAAATTGAAATAAGTTTATCTGAAAATGGACCAGAGGATGCCTTGCTATATGTAGATGGTAAAACATGCAACTAAAAATAATGTTGACTCACTGGTCTGGGCACACTATTTCTCTGCTCAGTTTAACTGAGGAAGGCTGGATTTTGGATTAATTTATTAGATACAGAAGCATAAGTGCTCAGACAATTTTGGCATGCACCAAATGAGGAACCGTGTGAAGTTGCAACTTGCGTTGTACAAAACCTATTTTTGTGGGTAGCTCCTGGAATCTTTTTCGTTGTGAAATGGTCATGTGCGAATCCTTGTGCTATTGAAGGGAACAAGAATATGCTCATCTACCTTGTATTGACATATCGCTTGCTTTTATTGAGAAATAATCTTCATGACTTCAACACAGTAGTGCCTTGTTTCCCCTTCGTTGGTACATGAGCACGGGTCTTGGCTGGGAAGTTCTTAACCTTTTGGGTTTGGCTATGTCTCAGTTGACTGAGAATTTATTAAGTCTCAATCACCTTAGAAAAGTGCAACTATAGTTCAAAAAAGAGCAACTAGAACGAGTTGCACTTTTCTGGCAGAAAAGTGCAACTGCACATTTCTCCCAGAAAAGTGCAACTCATGCACATTTTGTGGGTGACTGAGACATAAATGAGAATTTCTTAAGTCTCAATCACCTCAGAGAAGTGCAACTACATTTCAAAAAAAGTGCAACTGGAACGAGTTGCACTTTTCTAGCAGAAAAGTGTAATTGCACATTTCTCACAGAAAAGTACAACTCATGCATATTTTTGTGGGTGATTGAGACATAACAAAAAATCAGGCACCTGAGAATTAGCAAATCCCTAACCATTTTCCCCGCAAGACCTAACGATTCTTTGTTCATTCGCTTCTTTATAGTTGAAATCATGTACTCGAGGTAGGCCATGCATGTGTTACTTGATCTATAGCATGTCCCTTATGGCCTTATTATCCAATTATCCGCTTACCTTTTTGCCCTTTGTTACCTTATGCATATAACTTGTTTCTCAAATCAATATCAACTAGTATCAGCCGACTTAGTTAAAATATTTTTGCATGAATATTCCTGAAACCTTTCAATGTCGTATGCGATTCAAAATGTTTGATATATCAACGTAGACATTAATCGCTGATCAGTGATATCACTGCGTAAATCATCATAGATACGAGTTCTACAAATTGCACATGTAAACATTCATGTTTCATTATTTCATAGCCACTGGTGCCACTCCTATAAATGTCCATCCTAATTGTTTAGCAGTTTGCACTGATATGATAATGATGCAATCACCAAGCTGCCTTCCCCTTATCATCTATTTATCTATTTTCAGGGTCTACTGCCACGGGCAAAGTTGTTATTATCACTTGGTGGTACTTTTTTCCTGGCATTTGGCCCTCTGATTATTGTCACAGTTTCTCTTTTTGCTGGCCTTTATCTGGTAAGCTGTCTAATCTCTTTTTCTGTTTGCTCACACTAATAGTCATTATGTGTTTTGCCTCATATTTACCTGTGTGTAGTAATGTAGAAAATTGTTTTGAGAGGTTTACATACTGCTTATATTTTAATTTTAGGAAAGTAAAGTATGAACAGGTAAGAAAAGAAAAAAAAAGCTAATATGAAATGGCATACATTGTTGTAAAGCTCCAGTTAGTATCTAATTATATGTTAATAAAAAATCACTGGAACACCTTAAGATCATATACGATTTTTTCAGCTCATATAGACACCTTATATCCGTAATATGACCAGTTTGGGTTTTGCTCTTAATTTAACCGTATAGCACTTCATGGACCTTACTCTGAGTCTCTGATACTTAGTCTC
Source organism: Puccinellia tenuiflora (assembly GCA_012064385.1). Taxonomy (NCBI): domain Eukaryota; kingdom Viridiplantae; phylum Streptophyta; class Magnoliopsida; order Poales; family Poaceae; genus Puccinellia; species Puccinellia tenuiflora. The sequence continues at coordinate 20,602 of QRDG01001840.1, forward strand.
ATAAACCTTGTAATATCCTGTGACACTATGGCTTGCATTCAATTTCTTATTGCAGTATTTTGGTCAAAGCTTTATACACGATGGGAGCAGCAAACCAGTGACACCACCACCGTACATTGATCCATATGAGCTACTCGAAGATGATAGGATCTCCCGGACCACTCCTTGATGTGTTCTAAACCTCAAGGACACAAGAACAGTGGTCATAGATAGCTCAATATTTTTCTTGTTTTACTAGATATGTAGCTGTAAATGCAAAGCTAGCTGTAGACTGTTATTATCTAACATTTCAACATAATATTTGCAACAAATCGCGCCAAAATCCAGCAATAGCAAATTCTTCCGCAGCCTCTTGTTCTACTACATTCGCCTCTGCTCTCTGTTATGATATACCTAGAAGCCCCTTAATGAAAGTGTGAAGTTGCATCCAGTTGGGATCTTTGTTTGCAGCATTATCGAAGAAAATCTGTAAAGCTTGCCCATTATTTCATCCAATTCAATGGTCAACCCATTTAGTTGATGGTGGAGGAGAGGAAACTGAAAACATTTAAAACCTAAATACTGCCTTTTCTAAACATATGGCCGCAAATTTCTAGTGGCACATTCTCCCAAAACAAAATAACATTCAAGCAGAGATTCTTCCACAACCTCTTGTTCTGTAACTGTCTCCTCTGCTTTCTGTTATGGTATACCTAGAAATCCTAATTAATGTCAACCTGCATCCAGTCAGCTTTGTTTGCAGCAATAACAATTATATCCAAGAAAAATATGATAGCGGTAAAAGTTGCACATTATTTCAGCCAATTCAACCCATTTAGTTGATGCTGGAGAAGAGGAGACTGAAATCTTCTTCATGAATATTCAAAACCTTAAGAGTGGCAGTTCGATACATGTACCCATAAATTGCTAATTTCTAGTGGCACATTCTCCCAAAACATAAAAAACATTCAAGGAAAGGGATGCTGTCAGGGAAAATATTGTTAAAAGGTCTAAAAACAAATATGTTTTTCAAACACTTGCACCCAAGTGAACATCTCTAGAAGATTACTAGAGTTCCTGGTACATATATAGTCTGAACAAGGAAGATATATTACTTCAGTACAACTAGAAAGGAATCAATATGATGATGGAAAAACAACTGCATACTTACAAGAGCTGTGTGGACAGGCAACTGCAAAGTTGCTATTAAAATACTCCCTCCGTTCCTAAATATAAGATGTTTTTGCCTTTTCCACATTCACATTTGGACCACATGTATCTAGACATGTTTTAGTGTATATGTTCACTCTCTTTCCATTCCTTTTAGTCCGAATCTAGACAAGATGTGAAACACCTAAAACATCTTATATTGTGGAACGGAGGGAGTAGTAGTCAGCCGCAGTTACTTTCAGTGTTTGCAAGGAAAGATCTCTGCGGCAGAAACGATACAAATATAAACCAGAAGTACATATACCCTGCCTTATTTCTCCGAACTAGGCGCAGCGATTTTCTGTTACATCCAAAACGGAAACCTCACAATGGATAGATAAATTACAGACAGAAGAATTCACTTGAATAGTATGTATATATGTAACTTGCAGGGTACCATGGTCAACCGTACGACAAACGTTGCCTCTTCTTCGATATCACATCCCAAATACCCACTCCTCAGTAAACGTTTCCTCTTCTTCGACATCACATCCCAAATACCCACTCCTCTTCTTCAGTAAAAGTTGTATCTCGTGATGAACCGCCAGTGCTATGTAAAGGGACATAACCACTGAAGAAAAAAAAGACAAGAGACTTGGAAGATCAGTAATCAACCGGGAGAGTGTAGTTAAATAGTAGCATAGCTGGTAAGTGCAATAGTACATATCAGTGCATTAAGGAGAATTGAGAACGAAACATTTATTCGTGTGTTTTATCATGCCATGATCGATCAGTAATTACATGAAGTAAGTTAATGTATATGCAAGGTAGATTATTTGAAACATTTCAAAGCAACAAATCATATATTGTATAATTAATTAATAAAAGATGCAGGTAGCCATTGCTTCAAAAGGTGGATTAGTACTAGAGTTACCTCAAGTTGAGCGTGGGCTTGTTGGGATTCATGTCGACCGCCTTATGAAAAGCTGTGTTGGCAGCCTCCACCTCCTCGGTCTCAGCCTTATAACACTCCAGATCAATAGTTACCTGCTGAAGCGAAGACAGGTTCTCCATGCCCAACTCGAAATAACCAGATTGATGCATAGTATTCCTCGCTTGGAGATGCAGCTCGAGAGTTTGGAGCTTCTGCATCGCTCCTGGTGCGAAAACCACCTCCACGATCATGCCGTATCTGAACTCTGTTAGACACCTGAATGGATAGCCAGCGGCATCGATGACGAGCCATTCTTGTCTCTGTCGCGTGCGACTGCATACTTGCAGGTTGAGATAACTGAGACATGGTATGCAAGCTAGGACATGAAGGTCCTCCGCCCCCAGAGTGAAAAACTCGATCCAAAGGTAAGAAAGAGATCCATCTTGGCGCTGAAGCAGCCATGCAATGCTTTGCTCTAATGCACCGAAGCTGTTGAGGCCCCGGCACTAAGCTCTCGCATCCAGAATCCCGACTCATGTGGCGACCACTTACTTTCAAGATTTGGAGATTTACCAGGTTAGATAAACAGCGCTCGAAAGGCTCTTCAAAACTCTTGTCCCATTCAATGAATTCCATGTGAAGACGCCTCAACTCGGTCAGCCCCGACAGATCATGCAGGACAGATGGAGACATGACAATCACCGACTTCAATTCTTGCACAGACTTGAGGTTCTCGGACCCATATCGTACTCTTATCCAATGATTAACCCGCAGATACACCAGCTGTCGCAGTTGATCAAAACTTGACGGCAACTCCATTATTTCAGTCTCACTCAAGTCCAGTACCTGTAAAAGTTGCAGATTTGCAATCTCATCTGGCATCTCGGTGATATAGGTCCCACGTAGCCACAAGTACCTCAGGTGAAACATATTGCATATAAGCATACAGTGACGATCATCCACTTGCTTGCAGTCAGTTAAATCCAATGCACTTAAGAGTGGGAAGCTTGAAAGTGCTGGCAACAGATAAAAGGCCTTCTTGAACACAGCAAGTGACCTCACATGGGACAGACTCATTGCGGATAGCACCTTGCCATCCTCTTGCTTGCTGGTATGGAGCGATAGTCGCCGAATCTTTCTTGACACAGGCTCATATTGTTGACCACCTAATGCCGTCAGAAAATTCTCTTCACGCGACAAACAAGTGATGAGATCAAGGACCATGTCATGTACACAACAATAATTGGCCTTTTTATCCCAGTTAATACTTAGTGGCTGGATCAAAGCTTTTGTTAACAAGCTCATCAAAATATTTTTCCCCTGCTTCGTACAAGCTCTCCCCCTGTTTTGGCTGAATAAAACCTTCACCTACCCACTTCCATATTAAATCTTTTCTCCGGATTTTATAATCCTCTGGATACGGACTCATATATAGCAAACAAGTCTTGAGGTCTGGAAGTAGATCATGGTAACTAACATATAATATCCTTCTCATGTCATTCACATCTGGATTATTTTCTAGCCTGGTACCCATAGTGAAAGGACACGGATGTCGCCTAGAGGGGGGTGAATAGGCGATTTAAAATTATTACGGTTAAGGCTTGAAAAAATGCGGAATAAAACAAACGTTTAATTTATCAAGACAAAACCTAAACTAGTTAGGTTCACCTATGTGCACCAACAACTTATGCTAAGCAATATAATCGACTAGGTGATAGCAAGATATATAACTTCAAGCTAGATGGCTATCACAAAGTAAGTAGCATAAGTAAGAACCTCGGGTATAGAAATACCGAGTCACTTGGAGACGATGATTTATCCCGAAGTTCACTTCCCAATGGAAGCTAGTCTCCGTTGGAGCGGCGCGGTGTCCACCAATGTGAAACACCGAGTAGCCTTGATATGGCACACCGTATCTCCGTTGTGTCTTACCACCAATGTGGCGAGGCACTTGTCACTATGTTGCCGTTGAGGTTGACAAGTAGAACCTTTACAAGGATGAAGCTTATTCCACAAGTTGGAGGGTCTTCACCAAATGCACCGAGCCGCCAAGACTTGATACTTCAAGGTCGGGGCACACACCACAACTTAATTGGTGGCTCCCGGTAATGTCTTCGTAGCTACCAAAGCTCCGAGACGAACAAGGTTGAGCCGCACTCCACAATTGGAGGCTCACAACAAATCCCGTGAGCCACCAAGATTCTGAGAAATCAACAACCTTCTAGGGTACCAACGTGCCCTAGAGGAACAAGCTCTAGGGCACCCAAGCACCCAAGAGTAACAAGCTTCTCAACTGCACTTTCCACGAATCACCGTGGAGAACTCAAACCGATGCAACCAATACAATGGCAAGAACACACTAAGTGCTCAAGTCCTTCTCTCCGAAATCCAACCAAAGCAACTAATGCAATGGAGGGATTTAAGAGGAAGAACAAGGAGAAAACACAAAGCAACTCCAAGACCTAAATCAAAGATGTTCCCCTCACTTAGAGGAGATATGGTTTGGTGGAATAATAGATCTAGGCCTTCTCCTTCAATCCTCCAAAGATCAACGAGTTTGAGTGGAGGGATTGGGAGATCTATAGGATTTGAGCTCTTGCAACAATGGAGAGAGAGGGGGGAAAATGTGCTCAAGAGGTCAACAAAAGTTGGGGTTCACTTGGGAAAAAAAACCCCTTAAAAGGGAGCCAAAAATATGGCCGTTAGGCCAATTTTCGGGCAGCCGGAGGAGGGCGGCCGGCCTGGCTGGCCATAGCCCGGCCATGATGGCCGGCCATGCAATCAGAGAGGCCCCGGCCATGGGGCCGGCCATTGGCCGGCCATGCTGGCCTAGCCAAACCAGTGAAACTAAATTTGCAATATCTTTTGCATCCGGACTCCGTTTTCGACGATCTTGGGCTCGTTGGAATCACCATAACGAGCACTACAAGATTATGCATATAAACATCATAGTCCAACAAGATATTATAATAACATATGAGGAAAGGTTAAACCTCTCTCTTGCAAACCGGAACTGTCATATCTTTTGCAAATGAAGTCCGAAAGAGGTGAAACCAATTTTGTTGGAAATAGGATGATAGTAGCTATCCTTGGAAATATTTGAAAACAATTAAGAGATAAATTCTCAACACATATATGTGTGGATAATTTCTCTAGGACAAACCGACAATATTTCTAATATCGAAAACGCAATGGAAGACGCATATGAAAACCGTTTTCGATGAGCTTGGCCTTTTCATGACAAGCACGACAAGCACCAAGACCACACCATGGTAAGAGACAAATAAGAACCAATAAAGATGATGCCAACGATGCAAAGGTTTGAGCTCTCTATGACCGATACGCTAAAACTCACTTGAGAGCCCCTCTTGATAGTACGGTTACCTATCCTAAAACCCGGTCTCCCAACTACATCGCGAGACCGGTAAAATAGAAACCCTATCATGATAGTACCTTTGCCTTGCGCATTCCACTTGAGCTAGATGATGACGATCTTGATCTCCTCTCAAGTGGATCACCTTTCTTGATTACGCTCCGCTCGGTGAAGCCTCGCATATTGCTCCCCCATACACCAATATGGGAGAGACACTCTTTCGCATATCTTCACTTGCCCTTATCTTGTATGTTGATCAACTTGCACTTAGCCTTGATCAACATATAATCTTCTTCTTTTAGCTTCGACTCCAACATATGGAGTTCAACCATTCCATACGGACCAACACCTTATCTTGTATGTTGATCAACTTGCACTTAGCCTTGATCAACATATAATCTTCTTCTTTTAGCTTCGACTCCAACATATGGAGTTCAAGCATTCCATACGGACCAACACCTTATCTTGTATATTGATCAACTTGCACTTAGCCTTGATCAACATATAATCTTCTTCTTTTAGCTTCGACTCCAACATATGGAGTTCAAGCATTCCATACGGACCAACACCTTATCTTGTATGTTGATCAACTTTCACTTAGCCTTGATCAACATATAATCTTCTTCTTTTAGCCTCAACTCCAACATATGGAGTTCAAGCATTCCATACGGGCCAACACTGCAAATATAACTCAAAGCACACATTAGTCCATAGAGATTGTCATTAATTACCAAAACAACATATGGGGACAACCATGCTCTTTCACATAGATTGGTACACCTTGGATCAATGTGCGCTGTCATTTCTTCCGGCCAACATGCTTGATATTGTGACGGAAAAGGCAGTCTGGCCTGCTTTTCATTGAAATTAGAAGGAGTGTAGAGGAGTACAAAGTAACCAAAAACAAAAGTATAAAAAAGAGCTACAAAGTCATAGGAAAGCAGCCATTTGTGCTGCAGCCCGCAAAAAAAGGAGGGTGAGGAATCAGTCTGGTTCCCTTGGTCGTAGGAGCAGGTCAGCAGCCCTGCGTCCCTCCAACATTTGGCTTTGTCGATGATGTTTGCATGTAGCCTGGTTAGTGATTCGGCTTTATTGTTGAAAATCCTTGAGTTTCTTTCCTTCCAAACCGTCCACCAGGCGATTGTAATTATAGCTAATGGTACACTACCACACTTCTTTGAAATGTTCTCTGATACTTCGACCAATTGCTTATGCGGGCATTTCTCCTCTTTTCCAAAGATTCTTTGGTTGAATAATTTTTGCGAGTCAGCAATAGAAAGGGGTTTTAGCTCATAAACAGCACCAACTTCTTTGGCAACATCCATAATGCGAGTTGTTGCGATTACTCTACTTCCAAATTCATTCTCAATCAAAGCATGCCTAATATTTTTCCAGACAGATTTATCCCATATGTCATCAATAACAATGAAGTACCTATGAGGGAACGCCAATAAAATATATATTAGTGAAGCTATTTATATGTGCTCTCTTACTTTAAGCATTCTTGAGTATAAATCAATATATGAGTAGAGAAGCGAACATACAAGTTTAAAATTTTACCAAGTTAAAATAGCTCTAACATGTATATGCGGGTAAATACGAAGAATGCGCAAAGTTCCATGAAAATACATTCATTTGTTATACACACCAAAAATATGCTGATCTAAAATAATGGCAAAGAGTGAAGGTAGTATTTTCTATTATAAATCAGCATATTTTATTACCATGCCATAAGATTCGACGTGCATTAATAAACATACACCTCCAATTAGTAGCTAATGTTTAATTTGAGAAAAGGATCTCCTCTGAGAATTCACAAAGAAAACATGTCCGGTTCTAGAGATAAAGTTCCACGTAATTTTATTGGCAATATATATAAGAACTAATAACCAAACTATGAAATATTCTGGTATCACAAAAATCTCAAAATTCAACTGCGAACCTGGAAGTATGAAAACATCCGAAGTTCAGATGAAGAAGTTGAAGCTAAACTATTCTATATACTACCTCTAGTCCGAAAAAAGTGTCGCTGGCCAAGCGTACGAGTCGTACATGTTACTTTGTTTTCCGACGACACTTTTAAAGGATCAGAGGGATTATTAAAAATGGTAAATAAGAATTAAATATATTATTGAGTACATTTAAGTAATAGGTATATGTGCGGATGCAAGTTCGGTGTAAATGAATGTAAGCTAGAACCATCAAAATCTATATCTACACAAAATAGTCCTAAATGAAATTCCATCCAATACAACCTTATTGGAACGGATCAAAATTCTGAACTCACCACGACATACTCACCACGACATAATACAAATCGTATCATCACAAATCCTGGTTTGATATAAGCAACACAAATAGTTCTACCTTTTCCTTTGGAGGTCAATAGCAACGAAAATCAGATATAACATATAACCCGTCACAACCTTCCGTAAAGCTGTAAAGTGTGTTCTATTTATGAGATTTCTAGAATATCAAAACTGTACCGATGAACATGTTTCTGTAAGTACTTGTTGCAATAAAATAGTAATAGATGAAACTTTGGGCACAGCAAGTATTAAACGGAAATATCAAATCAAAAGGAGTTTAATTAGAACTAGTGTACGTATAGTGAGAACTCATACCTCTTGTTTTGAAGGAATTCTCTTGTTTCAGTAATGAGTTCTGCTTCACTCCACCACGTTGCTTCGTTGATGTTTTGATACTTATTCTTGTCAAGTTGATGGAGTAAACTTTTGAAAATCTTCTCAACATTAGGACTGAAAGACACCGAGACAAAAGCCCGACAATCGAATTCCACTTGAAGCTTCTGATAGACAGTATTTGCGAGAGTTGTCTTGCCCAATCCTCCAAAGCCAACAATAGAGACCATCTTGGGTTGTTTCTCATCATCACCCCCTCTCAGCATCTCCACTAGCTCATTGCTCTTCTCGTCGGTGCCAATGAGCTCAGTAGCCTTTCTGTATAAGGCTAATTGGCGAAGGCTATCGGTAGTGGTGCCATTAGGCCTAGCAGCAGCCACGATATCAACCTGGTTCCTGCCGCGCCGCTCACCGACGTCCTTCATGCGGTTCCTGATGTCCTTGATGTCGGTGCCGATCTTGCGGCGGATCTTGGCGTTGTTCATGAGGTTGAGGCTTCTGTGGACGAAGCCCATGAAGGAATGGGAGTTGTTTTGTTGCTCATGGGTGCTGATACGCACCATGAACTTGCTGACGCTGTCGTCGAGGTCGTAGGACAGACCTCACGTCCTTTGCCCAGAGGACGAGCTGGATGTCAGACGGCTGGTCGATGGGCGCCTCGGAGATCTTGATTAAGGCAGCCTGCATGCTCTCCATGGTACGATAGTTTGGAAGAAGCCTTGGCGCTAAGAAACAGAAAGGAAGCCGCCGCAGGAGGTACGCATAATGCAAGGCGCGCGAAACAACCAGGAAACCACAGGAAGCCGGAAAAGCATTGACGACAAGAGCAAGGACGACGACTCGACCAGAAAACAATAAATCGACTACATCAAATATATCACAACGACCATACATTAATTTTCATTGCATAATAATATATATCCAAAAGTTCACAAGGATCCACATTCAGTTATTAAGAGTAAAACGCTTGGGAGGTCATCAAGTTGTCACGGATGAGCAGATTGGTCACCGACTGGAAAAATGCTAACTATCGGTCACCAAGTTGTATATTTATGACACGTTAATCACTCCGTCACGACGGACGTTAAGTCGCTGACCTGGCAATTTTGTTTTTTGCAAATGCATCCTTAGAATTTTATTTCTTTGGATCTATTCGTCCCTGTAGTTGAAATACTGGACATACATTTTATCAAACAAGTTACATGCATCTAAACTTCCTCCTCCACTCTGCACATCTAGAGCTCACCGCCGGGGGGGACGACGGAGGGTGGCGCTGAGATGGAGCTCGACATCTTCACGCTCGTGTCTCGTTCTCATCTAACCCAAGGGCGCTCGCGCGCGGTGACTAGGAGCGTCGAGGCGTCAAGATATGCCACGTCGTTGACCGGCGCATGGTCGAGGTGCATGGGCCGGCGCTCCTCGAGCATCCTCCGTCGGGCGCCGCACGGGCGGCCGTGCCGTCCCCGGCTCACGGCCGGACGGAGGATTTCGCCGTCGGGGAGTGGCTCATCGTCCACGTCACCTTTTTTTTAGAGGAAAAGGGCCATCGCCCCAGTTCCATTCAAAGAACGAAACCATCAGGTCTTTTTACAACAGGTCTTTTTACAACAGAGTTTTACAGCCCTCAGGGAAGCAGCTGAAATGCTGACCCAGATCTTGCAGACAACTAGTTCTTCCGACCAAAAGCAAAAGAAAAGAGGCACTGCAAACTACAACAACCTTTTCATACAAAATTTTCAAACAGACAACATCTTCAGATTTTGAATACGGCTGGCTAAAGACAACCTCTAGACAACGACACCAGGCATCATCAGGTAGTGGAGGATTCCACCACCTTCCATCTCCCATTCTCCTCTATCATCACCAAGGATGCAGCCTCCAGTGTCTTCGCCTGAGTCGATTCCTCCCAGGATTCATCATGTTTATCAGAGGAGCTAGCTTCGCTCGCTTCATTAGAGGGCCAGGTATCTTCACAGGGTCTCTCATCCTGGCTCTGGCCAGGTCAAGCATGGAGGGCTTCGGGCTAGCTTCCCAGCTCCTCCACACACCTTGCCATCTGCACTTTGGCATCTCCTGAGAGCAGTACTTGCCACTGAGAAAGAGTATAAGTCAACTTTCTCCAGATCACCTGCATACCCAACCACATATCTCCGTTAAAACAAAGATTATTCCTTGTTGTCCACAATACCCACATACGGGCAGCACAAATAACATTCACCACTTTATTACTAGTTTCACCAAGCCATAAGTTGGCAATTCTTGTATAAGAGGCAGGAACAACATTCTTCCCTGTAATCCTACTCACATGTGTCCATACTACATTGGCTACCGCACACTCAAATAGTAAATGACAGCAAGTTTCATTTTCTGAGCAGAACAAACAAGAAAGGTCATCCAGCTTTTGTCTCTTAACCAAGTTGTCTCTGGTGAGCAGCTTGTTGTGTGAGACAAGCCAAAGGAAAAAATGAATTTTAGGTGGAATTTTTATCTTCCGCAACGCAAGAACATGAGTAGGGATAATCCCTCTAAAATTAACAACTGCATACATGGAACTGACAGAAAACACACCCTTGGAGTCAAATTTCCATAAAATAGCATCCTCTTCACAGCTAAGCTGTACAGATTCAGCAAAGCTAACTAGGTCATACCACTGCAAAAGTAATTGTTGATAAAAAAATCTTCAATCACCTCACAGACAGTGGCATTTTGTTCATTGCAAAGGATATATAGATCCCAAAATTGAATGGCCAGACTAGACTCACCAAATCAATGGTCACTCCAGAATTTAACCTTTTTACCATTACCTATTTTCCATTGGTATCCCATCTTTGCTGCATTAGCTGCCCAAAGAACTCCTTTCCAAAAAGGTGAGACACCAACATCGCTACAATAGAAGATGTTGGGAGAATTTACATTATATTTGTGATCTATGATCTCTTTCCATAGCTTGTTTTCTTCCAGATTGTACTTTTTAATCCAGGAAGCAAGCCGGCACAGATTTCATATCGGCTAGATTTGGGATACCTAAGCTCCCAAACTCCTTTTTTTGCGAGACCATACCCCAGTTGGCTAAATGATATTTATGGTGGCCTTCATAGTTATCCCAGAGGCAATGAGCCATCTGGGAATTTATCAAGACTATTGCCCATTTAGGGAATTTAATGACACTCATAAGATACGTAGGAATGCTTGCTAGCACACTCCTGACCAATTCTAACTTGGCTACATGAGATTGGAGTCTCCCTCTCCAACCTGCAGCTTTCTTAATCAACTTATTGACCAAAGGTTGCAGGTCCTCTCTTTTCTAAGTTTACTATGATGTAGAGGCACCCCCAGATAATTCAAAGGGAACCATCCTATTTTGCAACTTAAAATTTGAGCAAAAACTTGAGCATCTTCAGATGCCACATTTAAAGGAACCAAGTCACACTTGTGAAAGTTAATCTTCATACCAGACAACTGTTCAAAACAAGATAGCAACTATTTTAGGTTCAATGCACATTCTTTATCTGCTTATAGAAAAAGGAGGGTGTCATCAGCATACTGCACGCTAATGACCCCTGTCCTATTAAAGCCCTGCAACAATCCAGAAATAAGCCACCATCTGCTGCTTTCTGAAGCATTCTAGTAAACACATCAGCAGCTAAATTAAAAAGGATGGGTGAAGCTGGATCTCCTTGCCTCACACCTCTAGTGCTAACAAAGAAGTCACTATTGACATCATTGATCCTTACACCCACAGAACCCTGCTCAAGGATGGATCTAATCAAATAGAGACTTTTATTACTAAAGCCTCTACCCTCCAACATTTTAAGCAGAAAACACCCGGCCACGTCACCTGCCCCGTCTGCCGACACAGGCTCGTCCCCGAAGAGAAGCCTACTGCTACCGTGGCGGAAGCGGATGGCTAATTGGCTACGCGAAGGAGGAGGAGAAGTGGCCAGAGGTGGTGGTCATCAATATGATGAACCACAAGGGCGGCAGCAACGAGGAGAGGAGGATTGAGGCGGCGGAGCTGGAGCGGTTCACGCTGCGTCTCCCGGAGCGGGTGCGCAGGGAGATGATTTACGCGGACGAGGAGAGCACGGTGGCGCGTCGGGACGGCGCAGATCGGGCGGTCGGACATGTGGCCTTCGTTCATCGCCAAGACTTTCTCCTCCAGTGAGCCGTTCCGGGCGACGTCGAGACGTCGTTGGCAGCGTCGCATCAGGACACCGAGGCCTGGCCGTCGAGCTTGTGTCGTGCACGTCACGCCGCGCTGCGGGTGACAGCGTTGAGCTCCCACGGTCCTGCCGTGCGCGCTGCGCCGCCTCCTCAAGCTCATCAGGTAAAGGTCGGGAGCGTCGAGTTGCGCGACGGCCGACGCGTCCTAAATTCCTCTTTCCTGAATCCCGACCAAGCGAGCACTAGCAACAAGCAAAATCACGACTCATCGCACTCTAGCTAGCAGAGATCTCTACGCTTAGCTCATCATGCTCAACCTCTACCCGAGACTCTCGGCGAGCTCCGACGGCGGCGTCACCAGGACCTGCGCCTTCTTCGGCACCACCATGGCCTGCGTGGCCATCCTCCTTTTCTGTTGCATGCTCGCTGCCAGCGCCAGCGTCCTGAAGGCCGACGCCTTCGCCGGCACGGCCGCCCTGCTGCTAGTCATTCTCGGCTGCTTCGCGCCCAGGACGTCGTGGATTGGCCGTTGCCAGACAGGGAGACCGGCAAGCCCGGTGCTCGATCTACGGCCAAATCATCAGGCATTCAGGCGGGTGTGCGTCCGCGCCACGGTCGTTCATGTACGTGTGTCCGCGTTGGCCGGCAAACGAAAAAAAAGAAGAAAAAAGTTCCAAAAAGGACCTAAGAATTAGAAGAAATAAAATTCTAAGGATGAATTTGGGCGGGGCGTTTTGGTGCCCGGGCTCATATGAGCCCGGTTTGTTTTCGATTTTTTTGAAATAGTAAAATGCTACGAAAAATTCTGAAAAAAATTATACATGAACATATTGGAGTATTCAACACTTGTGTAAATTTTCGACAGAAAACATCAAATTTTGCGCCCTGTGCAAAAAAGACAAATCTGTCTTTTTGAATAGGTGAACAGTCCACTATTCAAAAAGACAGATTTTTGTCTTTTTTGCACAGGGCGCAAAATTTGATGTTTTCTGTCGAAAATTTACAAGAGTGTTCTGCGCATGAATATGTTCCCGCATAATTTTTTTCAGAATTTTTCGACGCGTTTTCAAATTTTAAAAAATTCAGAAAAGGCAGCCGGGCTCAGATGAGGCCGGGCTCCGATTGCGTTTCCGGATGAATTTGCAGAGACTGCCACGTCAGCGACTTAACGTCCGTCGTGACAGAGTGACCAACGTATCACAAATATACAACTTGGTGACTGATAGTTAGCATTTTTCAAGTTGGTGATCAATCCGCTCATCCGTGATAATTTGATGACCTCCCAAGCGTTGTACTCTTCAATTAATGAACGGAAATAGTTGTAATTCTTCAAAATGCATACAAGTGAGAATTGTACATCAAATATGGTCCACTTTGTTTGACAACCGGAGTGATGTCATTTTGCACCATATTATTTTGCACTTACCTCGCAGAAAAATTTATTTTACACTTGAAAAAAAATGTGATACAAAGTTGGAAATCCTTTTGCAATTCAAAATCCAAATATATATGTGCATACCATTTTATTTTACTTTTTTGCAGAGTGTTTTAAAAACATTCAGCAAAGCTGTCTTGTTTGCCGAGTGCAACACTCCACAAACTGAGAGCCTTCTTTTGCAGGGAAATTGTGATCCCTACGGATGCCAATGAAGGGCACGAACAATGTTGAAGGATAGTCAATCTTTATTGTTGTCTAACGTGAGGACGGCGCAGACGGTCTGCGCACGACGGCGAGCGCGAGGAGCATGGTGGCGGCGAGAAGGGAGATGGCCGTCCATGGACTCCGAAAGTATGTGTGGACGAAGTGGCCCCACCACTTGTTGAACATCCGACGGACATTGTTGCGGAGGTACTGATCCATCTGCTGGTGCACATGGTTGAGGGGGCCATCTGAGTCGTCCAGGACGCCGTGGGTGAGTCTGTTGAACATCCTCGTCACCTCCTCCTCCGGCCCGACGACGTTCTCGATCAACTCCTTGGAGCGCAGCAGCTTCACATCCTTGGACGATTTCACCATCTCCTCCATGAACAGCACGTACCTCGTTACGCCGTAGGTGGCGGTGACGTGGAGACGCTCGAACGCCATCATGTTGAGGAGCGTGTGCTCGGTGGAGTCGTCCACCAGCAGAAACGGCATCATCAGCAAGCCGCTCTCGAGGTCGAAGCGGATGGCTTGGAGGATGCCCTTCCTGCTCTTGCCGAACCGGATCCCAGCCTCGTGAAGCTTCGCCGCTGACAATCGAGGACTGACGCTGTCGTCGCATTCTAACGACGACGAGCTTCCCTTGTCCTCGGGGTACGGTGATACTTCCATGTACGGCTCGAAGAGCATGCTCCGCCGGGCAATGTCGAGAGGGTGGAGCCCCAGTCCTAGGCCATTCGCCATGGTCGGAGGAAATTGCAGATAACACCACTTGTTGGGGCATTTGTTGCAGAGAACCACAACCACGATTTGTTTTTGCACAAAACACCACTATTTGGTGTAATGAGTTGCACAGAACACAAATCTTCTTGTTAGCAAAGTTGACACCAAATTAGACAGTTGGGCCCCACTTGCAGGAAGGACGTGGCCTCCCTTATCTAGTTATCTTCTTCCTCCTTGACTCCTGGTCATGGGCACTCGGCACTCCCGGCATGTCGACCCGGACCATGGCAGCTGTCGTGCAGAGGTAGGTGTCGCTGAAATCGCCGCGGACGAGCTCCTCGCCTAGCACGCTGAAATCGTCGCGGACGAGCTCCTAGCCTAGCACGCGCGTCCAGGTTCTGCCCCGTCGGATCCCACAGAACCTCCAGCCACGTACGCGCCGGCGGCCTTGGTGGCACGCGGTTGTACGCACCATTCTGTGATGACGACGCGCCGCAGCTAATTCTTATGGGGCGGTGTTGGAGTAGGCTAATTTGGGGAGAAATTGAGGCGCCGCGCTCCATTGGTGGAAGAACCTGATGTCAGGCGCCAAGCTGCGAGACTCGCCAATGTTGAGCAGGTGCAGCACGAAGCGCGCACGAGCATCCTAGACGGCGATGCGGCTGTGACAGTAGCAGTCGTAGAGGCGGAGTGGGCCGTGGTCGTCCTCGCCGCCGCTGGTGTCGTGTGTCTTGGCAAGGGAGGGCGCGTTGGCCGGGGACGCTTAGCGGCCGATGGTGACAAAGGAGGCGAGCGATGGAGAGGACGGAAAGGTCGATGCGTTGCCGGGCGTTCGCCTTGACGGGGAGGCCGGCGGCGAGGCAGGGTGGACGGTGGTCATCCTCACCGGTTGCTGCTGTCTGTCGTGGCACGGGAGCATGCGCTGGCCGGGGACGCCCAGCGGACGATGGTGACGAACGAGGCGAGCGATTAGAGGACAGTGGGCCCCGATTGCCTAATTCGGTGTCAAAATCTGTTAATTAGAGGATTTGTGTTTTGTGCAACTCATTACACCAAATAGTGGTGTTTTGTGCAAAAACAAATTGTGGTTGTGGTTCTCTGCAACAAATGCCCCAACAAGTGGTGTAATCTGCAATTTCCTCCCATGGTCGAGAGTCCGCACGGCGAGGACATGAACTTTTGCACCATCATGTTGATCGAGTCGTCCTTCTCCTGGCCATCATTCACCTGTGCAAACCGATCGTTATATTCTTTCGATTTTAAGAAAAATGTGGATTTTTCGTGAAACAATTATCAAAGACATAGGATGTGAAGATGTACGAGCAAACACTTTTCTGACAATTTAAACCTGGTTCTCGATCTTGTGCATGTCCTCGTGGATGAACGGCACGGTATACTGTTGGCCGTGCGGGCCGAAGACGGGATCGTTGAGCGCGTAGTCGTCCACGTTCTTCCCGGCGGCCGTCCTCATCACCTCGAGCAGGAAGCACCCGTCGGTGACCATCACCTGCAAGAAGCGGCCTCTGTTCCGTTGTCCGCGCCAGTCGTCGCCGAGATCCGCGTACGCGCTCTCCAGCTGCTCCGCCACCTCCTCCAGGGCGGCGACGAACTCCCCGTCGTCCGTATTGCCGGCTCGCCGCACGACGTGCCGGAGCGCCCGTCGCTTGTGCCCCTCCATGGGCAGCAGGTCCGGGTCGCCGTGGTGGAAGGGGCAGAGGGACACCGTGTGCGGCTTGTAGGCGTGGCCGGCGTCGAGGTTTTTCATGCGCGCCGGCACCCGGTAGATGCAGTGCGCCGCCCATTGCGCCTCTTCTGCCTCTGCCAAGGGACTGAAAAGCACATCCACGACGCATTCTTCCATAGTCTCATAATCGGCTCTTCCGGCTTCCATTTCCATCAATTCTCTGCGTGCTGTACTTTCCAGGATTGTTGCTTCCTGTATAAATAGATCAAGTAAATGGACAGTAGAGTTTGTTAGTTCTTCCTCATCAGGATGTCAGTCACTCTCGTACATACTCCTAATATATATATATAGGAGTAGGACGGTACCCGGTAGGATTGGATCAAATTTCGGACTCTCTTCTTTTCCAAAATGGACTCCTTTTGAGAAAGCTGATCATATCCTGATTTAAGTAGGACTTGACATATGTGCTCCAATAATTCATAGACTAATTAATCCAACTTTTTTTGCAGGTAAAAGAGATTGACTAATTAATCCAACTTAGCTTTGGAAGAGCAGGGGAAACGTGAAGGATTATATCAAATCATGAGGTGTCGGTGCTGCCTTCCTACGGCTCAAATTCTCATCCAAAGCACGTGTATATACATTTATATTCCGTTAGTGGCACACACAGTGGGTTATGGGCGACGTTGTTCTTTTGCACTCACTGCTACCGACAGGTATATCATAAACGGTTCAAAATCTAATCTTTTTTAACTGAACCAAAAGCTTTTCCTACTCTATTCATTTTATTTTATTTTGCGAGAGAAATTTCCAATTTATTCATCAACTGCCAAGGTTGTAGAACACCAAAAACAATATAAATTACGTCCAGATCCGTAGACCACCTAACGACGACTATCCAGATAATGCGGGAAATCATGCGAAAACAATACAACCAGGACCAGCCCACTCTCCAACACCAATACAAACAGGGTCAAGCCCACTGTCCCCTATGGCGCATCAAATGTAACAAAAAAAAAACACATATCTCGTGCACACAAACCATTGGATACGCCCTACACTAAAACTAGCTTGCCACCCATCATTGATGGTGAGAAGTCGTGACTGATATGAGAGGAGAGGCCTGAGACTCAACAACAAAGATGGAAAGCAAGCAAACCACAAGACCCTAATTGCCTCACACGACACGTCGAAGACCAACGATGAAGGCGGCCTCATCGCCCACGGACCTCAACTTCCACTACTCTGCCGCACCCTACGCAGTCTTCTGACACCATCTTGTACGGCCGTCGCCCGACATACCAACGCTGGCACTCGAGCTACAACACCGCATGACCATACTACTCATAGCTCAAGCTACAGATGACAACCTTCCGTAGACCACGGTCGCCAACCAACATATTCGGGGCCGCCACACCGACATAAAACCAAACCACTCCAAAAAGGATGTGTAGACCGAGCCGATAAACTCACTGCACTAGAGACAGAAGATTGTCATCCAGACGATGTCGAGTTGCAACCCTGCCTCATAGAGTCGCAACTGTGTCGCTTTCCAAGGCCGCCATCGTGATGTACATCATCTGTCTGGAGCCACTGGCCTAGGATCCACCTACCCTTACTTAAAGGGAGTCACATAAGATCCACAATCTGCATCACCCAAGAGGGGACATTGGCAAACTCCGTCGTCACCCACTCGGTAGACGGGGATCATAGGATTTCACCTAGAGATCCAAAGTCATTCGAGAAGGGAGGGGCAGTGGAGTTCCGCGATGATACCTACGGTTTTTTTTTTCATGATGACTCTGGCTACCACATACGGTTTAAACCGCCTCATATTACATGACACACATAGTAACTCACATAACATTATTCACACAATTCATTGTCATGGATGAAACCCGATCGAGCATATGGTGAGGTGAACGCCAATTGTTTATGACTAGCGCTATGGGTTGATTTTTGTTAAATATTTTTCAGGACACGGAGAATTTCAAAATGAACGGTGCTTCAGTTTGAGCTAGTGAGCCATGCCTTCTACTTGAATAGCACACCAGAGAATAATGGATTAGTCTCAACTCTCATAGCTAATTGTATTCCCCATCATTGGTTTCACCTTTCACGTTTTCCCAGAAAAGGAAATGAGCATCATCAGAATACATGTTACAATGACGACAAGAATGACCAGCAAATGATTATCGTGCGGCGGAGCTGACTAGTATGATTTTCAGTACTCAGGTTCAGGCAATTGGAAGTCTGTATATTAGCATGGGCTAAGGAGTTGAGCTTTCCTAGAACATTTGTGGGTTGTTTGTTTTGTAGTAATTGTGATCCACTGATTTCTCACTTCGCTATACATCTCTCCCTAATGTGTATCAAAGTTTCAACTGATCAGGGCCAGCTCCTAGAGTTTATCTCTTCTCTTCACACTCAGGTTCAGCAACTCCTGAATCTAGACAACTAGTACTACTGTATTTCATAATTCAAAAGCTTAACTAGGCACCATTCAGGTCATCCAAAATGGTTGAAACTTAAGAGTTTATCTACCAAGATATCGTTGTAGCCACATTCCCTACTGCACCTTAGCAATGTTTTGAGACCATGAACCCAGCCTATGAACTAACTACACGGTCCATGGCATTATATAGAAGGCGCATTGACAAATCGAGATGAACTAGGTAAAATCGAATTGCACACAACATGAAACCAATAATAAATCACCAAGTAAAGAAAGACACTGAACCGAGAGCAGCAACAGCTATTGAAGTAGAGTTCAGGACTGTAATCACAAACGATAGCAGCAATTGATAATCTCAAACAAAAATCACGCGTGCGCGGAGTTGAAGGAAATGAAATGCAGAGAGGACACGGTGGACTCCACGGCGTCAGTCTGCGGCGGCGGGGGCGGCGACCACCTCCACCTCGACGGCCGTGGCGGCAGCTGGCGCGGTGTCCTCGTCCTCCGGCGGCGCGTCTTCCGTCTCGCCGGCGGCGACGAGCGTCCAGTCCTCGGGGAGCGCCGGAAGCGGGGGGTACTGGATGGGGCGGCGCTTGATGTCCCACCGCTGCGTCTTCTTGGGCCTCGTCTTCATGTGGTGCTTGGTCCCCTTCTTCTGCGGCCGCGACGAGCACTCCACCGACAGCGCGCACCCGCCGCTGACCCCAAAGAAGCCCGCGGACGGGCGGGCGGTCCTTGGCGCAGCCGCCGGCGCGGCGGTGCCCGCCAGGAAGGCTGTGAAGAGCGACATGTTCGCCGGAATGTCTCTGCCTCGCTTCGACCGGGGGAGTGTTGTTGTGTTTGGGATAAGAGAGGATGGCTTTGGATTGGGTTTTGTGCAGCGGGGTTGCCCACAAGGCGACTTAGGCAAGTGACATCCGACCGTGCATCTTGGAGCAGATGGAAATCCAACCGTCCAATTCCATCTGTAAACTGAAGGACTGCAAAATGCTTCCACGTACGATGTGCACATCTCACTTTCAAAAAATCATGCAATTTTAATCAATAGTATGTTATCAAACATTTGAAAGTATTTTGGGTAACATGCTCCTGACTGAATTTACTGCCTCACCGTCAAAACTGAATTCATTCCTGGAATATCAAATGAGAAGGGAAACCAACATAACAGACAACAAGACTATACTACTACTACTACCACCTAGCAGGCTAGCACTACATCCTAAAGTCGATTTAACGAACATATTTACACCGTAACAGCCAACAACTCAATCCACTTAGATCCACATGAAATCGGATATGTACCACTACGGTCAAGACCAGAACATGCCGATCATAAGCCACCAGAGCTCTCCAGATTTACAGACTAAGTGAATAAGCGATTTAACAAAACCTATCGTAAGATGAAAAGATGTTACTCTACTCCTTGGGCAATTGATCAGGACGCTGTGAGACGAAAAATTTGGCATTCTCTGCAACCTCAGCTTCAAGCACAGCTTCCAGGAGTAGGTCCGAGCCTTTTGCTTCATCTGTGAAGATATAACAATGAGAGTTGTTGCAGTAACTTAATAACTTTCACAATGAGAGTTTTTGGTGCCGTACATTTACAAAAATAGATTTCACAAAATATAACAATGAGAGTACATAAGATGGAAAAATTAAGTTACGTATATCCATCTTCCCCTTTTGGTGCCGGACATTTACATGCAACCTATGAGTATGGACTAATATGGTATATATTTTGAAAAGTCGGATATTATCTGGATGGGCCAATGAACACATGGTCATACTTGTCAAGTGGGTTACCAGTTCGCTTTAGCTGCCGTCCAGATGCGCTCTCTGAAGAGCCTGGCGTGTAAGAACAAGGAATGGAGGCGGATCTGATACTCCACGGAGCAGTGGGAAACAGAAATATAAAGCAATCAAGGTTCAGGAAGGCATGCTCATCGAGATCTGCATCAACGGTCGGGAGGAAGCTGGGTGTGCCACCATTTTCTATAGGTTCAGCCCAGGTCAGGTGTGTGTGAAGGTGCACGAGTTCCTACCATCACTTGCATCTGATGTTCCTTGTAAAGTGCATAAGTTATATTTTTACTTCACCTTGTTTATTCAAATGTATGTGCGGATCTCCTTGCTGACTTTGGATCTGATATGGATTTGGATTTGTGTTGGACTTCTGGAATTAGTATTTGGATATCCATCGTGGCCATCCACTTGTACTTCGGCTTGTCATGTACAGGACCTAATAGCAGGTGGAACTTCATGCACAGAGTAAGATTGACTACGACCATGGTGGCATTAGAGTACCACTAGAATAGGGATTTGGATCATGGAATATGGGGCAGGGTGAACTCTTGATGCAATCATAGATCCAAAAGGGTTAAAGGGTACAGCTGGAACATTTGTACTTAAATGTCAGTGATTTAGTTTGATACGCTGTGATTCATGATTGTCTGAATCTATAATTCACCATTGTGTCAAGTGAATATAGTTGCTGGTGATTTCGGAAACAACTCAAATTTACTTCTGTGACAGGCTTTTCTATCTGACTATCACCAACAACTTGTTGACTCATGAGTTCGTAGCATTAGCAAAAAAAATGATAGGAGTTGACATTGTTTATATACCTGTGCGGCTTGGAAGCAATCCAGCACTTTCAGCTGATATCGGGAGCACATTTAGCAGTCCATTGCTCTCTTTCAATTGTTCTTCATAACTAACACTTTTCGAAGAACTCATCCTAATTTTTGGGGATTCGCTTAGCCTGGCATACATCATTGCTTGGCTGTGTAGTTTTGTAGAGCTTGTATCTGCTGATTCCATGTCCTACAGAAACCAAGAAATGGCTAGTCTAATAGCCTTTGCAATGAAACTGAAGACACAATATCATCAAACCTTAGATGTCATCATTGTAGATCTATCAGTTGTATCAAATTTTCGAGCTTCAGCCACGCCTGCTGATATATTGGTAAAAGTCACCATTAGTCATCCAACCAAATATAGCATGGGGAACACTGAATCACATCGCAATAGACATGGTATTATAGTAAAGAAAAGACATTATAATCACCAGGGTTCTTAATTGTATCAGGATTATCCAAACTCCTGGTAAATTGGTCAGGGTTTTTTCTACAGAAGCTTTGAATTTCATCACGAATCATATTGCGAATTTCATCACGAAATTCTTCTGGCTGCATAATAATAGTAAACTCTGTCAAGTAGATTTAAACATAGAGGGAAGTAGAAATGAAAATAAGTTTTATTTTAACAAGATTAGTGAAAGTGCAGTAAAATAATTTTATAGTGTATAGCGGCGATATAGTGGGAGAATGCTCAGCTATAAAGGTGTATCAATAAAATTACTCCCCTGACCCACAAGTATAAATCCTTTTTTACTTTCCACATCCTCCAATGCAAAACTAGTATGGTTATTTATGACAGTAGTACTAGAAAAAAAATTTAAAATATATGTTGAACAGCATTTTGCAAGACGAATCCAATAAATTATTTCCATGTGGTCAATCCATATATACTTATACATATATAAACGGTTGAAAGTTTCAAAACGTTCACCTGGTGGATCCCATGGCAAGTGGAAAACCTATATCTAGAGATAGAGGGAATAGTAAATTCAAGCAGAATAGCTTATCATGTTGTTGTGCATGTTCAAAGGCTTGGAAGAATATAAATGGAATATGGCTAACATATAACATTTGATCATATCCTAACCAAGATTGCTTGTAAGCTATGAAGTGCTACTTGAAACAATTGGATGAACTATGCCCACTTCAGCAGTTATGCATCAACTCATTCAGACATTAAACATCAGTAGACAAGTCAAGTACATATACTAAAATGAAAGATAATGAGATGGCGTCATACCTTAGTTGCAGAACCATTATGTGTTCCGACTTCAGCCGTGCCTTCTGATGTTTCAAGAAATGTCCTATTAGTCTACTTCAAATACAGTACTCTGAACTTCTGAAGTGATAATCATATTGAAAAGTTACCAGTGTTATGCTGCCTCTTGATAAACTGGCCAGGAGTTATTCTAGATAAGTTCTGAACTTCATAACCAATTGACTGTAACTTCGACATAGCATCTTGAAGCTCTGTATTAATCTGAGGAATAGAAGGGCATAACTTAGTTGTGCATAATGGTGGTGAACTCTACCATGACAATCTCACAAATATATTGAATAGCATGAACTGAAGCAAGTTAGCATCAATGAATTATCCAATCTGTTAAATTACAATCTCTATTGTAATAGAAGGCCATCTCTACTAACATCATGTGCAATGTGTGGGACTGTAGCTAGCAACTATTCTCTGAATTAGTCGGACCCAATTGTGTTAACAGTTAATGGAAAGTTTATTTTGCTTACAGACAGGGGCGAAGCTCCCCTTAGGGCATGGTAGGGCGGTCGCCCTACCTTGATTTTTTGTGAAAATTTAGATGCATGTGTGTTTTCTGAGCATTTTGAGTGGTCGTGCGTCGAAAACGGACTCCAAACGGAAAAGTTATGCTTGTTTTAGCGAACATTGTATAAAATTGTTTCCGAACCGAAAACTATTAGCTTTGTGTCATGTTAGATTTAGTGTGAATAAGTCTCTTTGTCCTATAGAGATTTCTATGAGGATTTATCTGATTATGAGAATGAGAATATACGGGACCCTTTGATTCGTAGGATTGTGAAACATAGGAATAGGAATATCGTAGGAATAGGATGTCATGACTCTCCGAATCCTACAAAAACCAAAAACGCAGGAATCGGTAGTAGGTGATGTTTGATGCACCGTAGGAAAACACAGGAAATTTGTGTAGGATTTTTCCAAGAGGTCTCACCTCTTGGTAGAAATCCTATAGGATTGTATTGTAGGAAAGTAATCTATAGAAAATTTAAAGGATTCATTCCTTTGAATCAAATGGACTCTATAGGAAAATTTTCTATGAGCTGGAATCCTATACTATTCCTTTGAAAATCCTTTTGAATCAAAGAGGCCCTACAAGATCTGTTTATCTAGTCATCATTCATACGAAGAGAATTGAATATTTCAGAGTTTGTATTGTTATTACAAGCCTATCTAAAAAGATGGTAGAACTTGAAAAGTACATCATATTTTCTATAGTTTACCGCCATTACTCAAAGTCATTATTCATAGGTTTTCTTCGCATTGCTTTACTAATGGTGACGGCAAAAAAATTAAAGGGTCTTCTCAACTATGAAGATCATCAAGATTAAGTTGCACAACAAGATGTCTGACGATTGGCTTACTGATTTGATGGTGTGATACATCGAGTGAGAGATATTCAAAGTGTTTATCTTGATAAATATATTTAAAAAAGTAGAGCTTTGCCATTGCTTAGGATTGTAGACAGTATTAAAGCTTCATTATCGTTACTACATTTGTAGTTCTACTTCTATTTAAGACGTTGTTATTATCATTGTACTAAATAATTATGCTTGAGATCATATAGAACATTAATGTGTATAGAAATTTTGATTTTTTATATTTTTTGCTTTAAAGTTCGCCCGACCTTAAAAAAAATTCGTCCTTCACCACTGCTTACAGATATGATGTTATAACTTATGAGTTATCGTTTTTTGTACAAATAAAGTTACATGAACTTTAGTACGGGTGATCGTAAGTCAAACTGGCATAATCTATGGTTCTGCCAAGGTCCTTTACAAAGTGCGGACTACAAGAAACCAGGGCTCTTTCACATGAAAGAGGGAGAGGCCCGTACAGAATAATTTCTTAAACACCCAAAGCCCAATGCCACTGAAAGAACAAAGAAATGAAGGACCAATTCTCATGCCCAAGCAGCCAATTGTGCACACTGAGTAACACATATTTCACATGGCAGTGGCACCGATGAGCAAATATACGCACAAGAACCAACTCACACAATGGCGTGCAAGAATCAGCACTGTACCTTCTTCGCTGCAGTCTGCTCGAAGATGTCGTCCATCTGCCGTCGGTACAACATGAGGCGACCGACTGCTTTTCCGGTCATCCTCCCTGCCACCCTTGCCATCTTGATCATGTCGCTGGGCTCTGCCAAGCACAAACGAATCAAACTAAAAAAATAAAAGGCACTTGGTAGAATGTGCTGTTACATCACGAATTGACCAGAGAGAACTCCCCAAGATTCTCTTCTTTTGGCAGCAATTGGCTGCATATCCAAGCTCCTATTTAGAAGTCGAGGCAGGAAACGAGACTAAACGAAAGGCAAGAAAAAGAGAGAGATGCGGCGGCTCCGATCTTACTCATCATGACGGAGCAGGCCCCGAGGATGACTAGCAGCTGGCCGGTGGAAACCCCCAGCATCTTGTTCACCGAACAGCGACCGGACGGAAACGGAGGGAGAAGAGCCCGCCGCCTCGCGTGGGCAGCTGGGCGGCGCAGCGCTTGCGCGGAAGCTGCAGAGCTGCGGGGCGGCGAGCTTCCCGAATCGCGACGGCGTGAGTCGGCCTGGGGCGGGTTCGCCTGCTGGCCCAGAGGCCCTGGCCCGAAAGTAACTGATGATGTGGATCTAATGGAGTAGTATAATGGAAACTAATGGGGAGCGAGATCCGTTAGGGCCTGTTTGGAATGGGTGGCTCTCAGCCTAGCGTCAATTCTTGTTCTCAAAATTCTCAAAATAAAAAAATCTTGTTCTAAAAAAAATCTGCTATGGCAACATAGCCTGATGAACGTGATCCTATGAGTAATACTAGGAGTAAAATCTTGTTCTCACACTTACTTTTTGGAGATGACAGTATCTTCTTTGCGCGAAGTGATCCAAGTAGTGTTGATTTATTGAAGACAGTGCTCAACACCTACTGTGAGGCTTTTGGGCAAAAAGTTAACCTATAGAAGTCCTCTATCTTATTTGGTAATAAATGTCCAGATAATGTTAGGTGTTTTTTTTTGATAAAGGGCTTATATTACTTATAAAAAGTATTACACCCGGCCTCTGCATAACAAGATGCATACAGCCGACAAGTCATCATCCAACACCCGGCCTCTGCATAATGTTAGGTGTTATGTGATAGGTAGACTAGAGGTGACCAATGAGGTTCTTCAGGACACCTATCTTATTGGTATGCCAACCAAAATTGCTAGGGCAACTACGTCTTCTTTCAAATTCCTGGTGGAGAGAGTTTGGCGCTGTGTCACTAGCATTTCGGGAAGGCCCCTGTCACGTGCAGGGAAAGAAGCTTGGTTAAAATCAGTGGCTCAGTCAATTCCTAACTACGGTATGAGCTGCTTCCAAGTCCATGTCTCCTCTTGCGACAAGATGAGGTCGACTATCGCCAACCATTGGTGGGGCTTTGAGGATGGTCGCCGGAAAATGCATTGGCGGTCTTGGAACTACCTATCTGCGCCAAAATCTGTCGGTGGCATGGGTTTCCGAGACTTTGGCCTCTTTAACCAGGCAATGTTGGCGGCTGATCACTGACCCTTCTTCTCTTTGAGCGAGGGTTCTAAAGGGACGCTATTACCTCGACACCGATTTCCTGTATGCAGTCAAGCCAAGGTCTGCCTCTTTCACATGGCGATCAATCCTTTATGGTCGTGATTTGCTTGTTCGGGGAATCAGATGGGGTATTGGGAATGGAGATAGTGTGTGCATCACCAAAGATAATTGGATTCCAGGATATCCTGCTGATACCTTCAAGCCTCTGCTCCAATTTCGAGTACTGCTAAAGTCCGTTTCTTGATGAATGATGAGGGCACAGAGTGGGAGGATTTTACTGTCCGAGCTTTCTTTCATGAGGAATTAGCTGAGGCAATTTTGCGTGTACTGATCAGTAGACACGGTGGAGAGGATTTCGTGTCCTGGGTGGATGACAAACATGGTGTTAATTCAGTCCGATCAGCATACAATCTAGCCAGAACTGCGTCGTTCTTCGCTGACAGAGGAACAGCTGGAAGGGGTTCTAGTTCAGATCGTGATGCTGAAGCAAAGTTGTGGAAGTCAGTCTGGAGGATCCAAGCACCAAATAAGATGAAAATCGTGATCTGGCGCATGATACATGACTGTCTCCCAACGGGCCATCAGTTGGCGTACCGTCGCATCCCGGCGGATGATCGATGCAGTTTCTGCGCCCAGGTGGAGCGTGTCAAACACCTGTTTCTCCTATGTCCTTTCGCGAGGGCGGTGTGGGATGAGGTGAAAGAGCACTTCCCAATGAGGCTATGCAGGAAAAATATTGTCAATATGAAACAGTGGATCTCTGATTTTCTTCAGCGAGAGAGCGATACGAGCGCCACTGTCTTGACTGTCACTTGTTGCCATGTGTGGGAGGCCCGGAACGAGCTAAGAAACAATGATGTGCAGTTGCAGCCTCTACGGGTGGAGACCAAAGTACTCGTGTATGTCGACATGATTCTGACTTATGCATTCAAGGTTAAGGTAGCCAAGGATCGGGAGACGAGTCCCTTTGTAAGCCGTTAGGTCCCTCCACCGGTGGACTACGTCTGCATTAACGTGGATGCTGCACTCTTCCCGTCCGATCACCGCATGGGTTGGGGGGCAGTGTTCAGAAATCAGAACTCATACTGGAGCTTTTCTTCTATCCTGGAGTGAAGGGCTAGCTAGCTTCCTGTGTCGGAATTGGCGGAGGCCATTACTGCACGACGCGCTTTGACAGTAGCTAAAGACCAGGGCTTCCAGAAGGTGATCCTTGTCTCGGACTGTCTTTCGCTGATACAGAGACTCTCGGCTTCAACTCGAGATCGTTCTCTTCTCGGGACTGTCGTGTGTGACATTAAAATTTTGAAGACAGACTTCGAGTCTTGTTCTTTCCGATTCTCCAATAGGAAACTGAATGTGGTAGCTCATAAGCTGGCTCGTTCTGCTGAGCTCTTAGTTTGTAATATGTCTGTTGGTGTAATCCCGGAGCTTAGTCGGGAAGAACTCTTTAATGATGCTGGTTGATCAATAAAGTACCACATTCTAAAAAAAAGGAGGAAACTCGCAATGTATGTATTGCCCGAAGATGGAGTTGGAGTGAAGGAAGGGAAGCCCTCTCCTGCACCGGTGGTGTCTGTTAGTAGACGGACGAGGTAGTGTCTTGGAAGCTCCAACTGGTAAGGAAGACACGAAAAAATCGATGGCATCAATTCTTTCTGCAGCAGCTTCGACATGGAAGAGAAAGACATGAACTATTGTAAGACACTAAACTCGTGTCACGATGTCCAGCAGACGAGGCAGCTTCCACTCATGTTCGAAGCTGCGACCTGCGAGCGGTAATCACTGTCACTATTTCATAGAAACTAAAACATGACAAGTAATTTACGTTTGAGAGATCAGATTTGTCATATTGTGTCAAAGCCAGTGTCACAGTGTGACCCTGGGATCACATTGCTTGGGCCATGGTTAGGTAGGATCTGTCATTGTCCCTAATTGTTGATAAGGGAAAGATAATTTCATTGTTCATCCATTCAGTTTCTTGTCTCCTGGCGTCCTAATCTCAGTCTGGATATCATGGCATCTGTTACGGATACCGATCAGGTCTCCTAGTTAGAGTTTGTTTCCTGTACTCCAATTTTGTAACCTAACTTGGCTTCCAAGCC
Organism: Puccinellia tenuiflora; assembly: GCA_012064385.1. NCBI lineage: Eukaryota > Viridiplantae > Streptophyta > Magnoliopsida > Poales > Poaceae > Puccinellia > Puccinellia tenuiflora. The sequence goes on from QRDG01001840.1 coordinate 48,911, forward strand.
ATTGCCTTGTACTCACATATATATAAAGGAGGGATCGATCGAGGCGTGCTCTAAGCAGCCCGTGTTTACATAATTTCATGGTATCAGAGCAGGCCAATCCCTAAACCTGTCTCTCTCCCGAAAAACCCTAGATCCCAAGCCTCCCCACCTCCTCCGTCGCCATGACTCCCGACGAGATCGCACCCAAGCTCCGCGAGATCGAAGCCAAAGAGCTCGAGCTCACCCAGCGCACCACCGCCTTGGACGCGCGCGAATCCGCACTAGCTGCTCAAATCACCCAAACCCCCTCCCCCGCCGACACAAGCATGCTCACTGCCCCTCCGGCCAACCCCAAACTCCACAGCTCACCGCACCTATCCCACCTAACCAATCCACCTATGCCGCCACTTCGATCAAACTCCACGTTCCCATCACCCCGGACCTCAACGACGGCAACTACACAAACTGGCGGGAGCTCTTTCTCGTTGCTCTCGGACGCTACGGCTTAACAGCCCACGTCGTCGGCACCGCTGACGCCACCCCGTCCGACACCTCACCCTCTTCATACTGGGGGCAGCACGACTACACAGTTCTTTCATGGATCTACGGCTCCATCTCCGTCGACCTCCTCGGCATCGTCATGCGTCCCGGCTCCTCCGCTCGCACCATCTGGGACGCCATCGAGAATCTGTTTCGCGACAACAAGAAGCATCGTGCCATCCAGCTCGAGGCGGACTTCCGCAACAACCCTCAAGGCGATCTCTCCATCAGCGACTACTGCGCCAAGCTCAAGGCCCTTGCCGACTCGCTCACCGATGTCGGCCAACCCATCAGCGACGAGACCCTCGTCCTCACGCTTCTTCGCGGCCTCAACGATACTTACGCGCACCTGCGCTCGTTCCTTCCGTTTCAGGTGCCCTTCCCCTCGTTTCTCTAGACGCGGTCGGCGCTCATCCTCGAGGAGACACAGAAGAAAACCGACGCCAAAAACGCTGCTTCAACCGCCCTCTGGGCGAGCAGCAACAGCGTCCTGCCACATGCCGGGGGAGGCCCACCTCCCATGGGCGACCGCTCTGGCGGTGGTCACGGCTTCGGCTCCTTCAACACCTTCCGCGGCGGCGGTGGACGAGGCCGCCGCCGTGTCGGACGAGGACGCGGTCAGGACAACCCCTGGCAAAACAATCCATGGACTGGAGCCCCAACTCGAGCTCACCAGCAGCAGGCTCCTTGGCAGCCTCGCCCACCGGCTCCAGCCCCGTGGCGCGCACCTTCCCCTGGCGTCCTCGGACCACGCCCAAGCATCATGCCTCAGGCCTACACCGCCCACGGACAAGCTCCTGCAAGTCAGCATCAACCTCCACAGCCCAGCTCGACCTCGCCCTGATTGCCGCCCTCAACAACATGCAACTTCCCGGCAAAGACTGGTACATGGACACTGGCGCCTCCTCCCATATGGCATCCGACCCCGGTAACCTACACTCCCTCCGTCCCTCTCCACCTCAATCTGTCACCGTCGGAAACGGCGCCTCTCTTCCTGTTACTGACATTGGATCCCAAACAATCTATTCACCGTCTAAACTACTATACCTTTGCAACATTCTTCTAGTACCACACATTATCAAAAATCTTATATCTGTCCGTCAATTCACCATCGATAACTATTGCACAATTGAATTTGACCCATATGGTTTTTCTGTGAAGGCTCTTCCCAGCGGGACCGTGATCCTCAGATGTGACAGTCCCGGGCCCCTCTACACCATCAATGTAACGCCCCGACCCCAGAGCTATACAGTGAAACGTTGTGCAACCCGGTCATGCTACACAATCGAGGGTTACTGGGTTTACCAATCCCAGGCCAAAACACATTGGCAGGCGTGCTCAGAATACATCATCGGCACACAACACCTCGATCATACCATAAGCTCGGACATCGCTTTCACGTATAACAAAGAGACCAAGACTGCGGAACAAGTGGCACTCACAGACTCTACGACACAAGAGATCATAGTTCAACTCATATAATTGAGAAAGATAGCAAATGACACATCAGAGGTCACTGACCCATCATTACAACAGCGGAAGCAAATTAAAGTTGTCTAAACAACAAGATCCAAATTATGGCCTAAGAGGCCTACAGATAAACATCCCGTGCCAGCCTGTTCCAAGACGTCCCAAGCTGCCACCTGGGAACCCCAGACTACTCGTCGAAGTCAACGTAGAACCCACCTTCCAGTTCGGTGGCGTCCTCCTCTGAAACAAATAATAATCAACAAAGCAAGACTGAGTACGACGTACTCGCAAGAATTAGTAGGGCGATATAGGCCCGATGCTGACGGAGGCTCTAAAGCTGTATGATGTAGCTATTTTGCATAAAGCTAGATTTTCTTTGTAAAAGATATAACAAGACCCACGGCATCATCTATTCAGAATAATTTTCATAAGGGGATAAGAGAGTAACACTTTTCATCTTCGGTTCTCATCGAACCTACTTGTAGCCAAAACATCACTCGTCTCCACCAAGGCACTCCCTCGAATCACCCTCGAGGAAATGAACCTTTTATCACACTTTGAAATGCAACCTCTAGCTGCCATATCAATTAGGTTAATGTTATCTATGAGCTAATCCGCCTTTCCCAAGATTTTGTCCATAACCGTGGACACGGCTTTTCGAAAAGATTAAACCCTACAGGGGTGTACTAATTTACCCAACGGTACCGTCCGACCCCTTGCCTGTACAATTAGCTCTCTTCCGGGGAAAGCCGGTAGGCGGGCGCGGTTAAACCTTTACAAAGCGTGAGACTATCCAAGGGTCATCATGACGACAGGACAAGTTCAGCGCCTATTTCAACACCCTGCCCCATCGCCACTCCTATCATCACCATCATTATCATCTTCTCTTCATCGTCTTCGGCCACACACTCGCAAATGGAAAGCGCAAACTAGAGGACCCTTGGATACGCCCGCACTAATTATTCGGTTAGTAAGGGGCCCATACCCCCACCGATGGTAGCACGCTCGGTTCTTGGTTCTAGCTAAAAGCACTCTCAGCCTAGGCGGCAAGAATGAGACAAAACACCAACGACCTTGTTGGCAACTCATCCCAGCCTTCTTAGCAATTTATTATCAACACAAGTCTGCACCACTGTTCGAACATTCCATTCAATTCACAATTATGGAAATAATCAACGGACAACTTAAGCATTCGACTAAGCATGGCTAAGCATATCTAAGCATGACATACAACAGATATGATTTATCTTAGGCCAACACTTCAATCTATGGTTCATAGGTGGGGAAACAGATAATGGTTCAGGGAACATGCAATTGATAGGATATTATATATACTGACCAAAACTTGTCACCAGAATCGAATGCAATAATATGGTGGATAAAATACTTGGGTAATATGAGATATGCCAAGAAGGTTAGGTTAGCTCTTACCTTGCTGGTAGTACTGGTCGCGCTGGTTGTCAAGGTATTATGGTGGAACCTCGACTCCAGAATCTACCGAAACACAAACAATACAAGAAAGGAATAAATAACAAGAATACAGGTGCAATGCACAATCATGATGATATGGTCATATTATGCATTGAAATCATATTGGGCATGTCCCACAAGTTAAATGGAACCCCTAAATTAAATATAGCAATTAACGGGTCAAAACTCCATATTTAACTTAGTGAATTAATTAATTACTCAACATGTCCAGTACTGAAATATGAGGTCTACATGCATGATATTGACATTATTAGATAGATATTGTCCCACTGATCGTTTTGGTACTTCGTTTGCAATTTTCCGATTAACGATGAATAAATGGTGATTTAAACGGTTATGCGATTTAAATCATTTTAACCAATTCGAAAAAAATGACATCAAAGGAAAAGTTGGTTAATTGCTGTGAACTTAACATAGATAGTTAGCATTTGCCTTGCTGATCATTTTGGTATTTTATTCACAATTTTTGAGTGATTATTTCTCAAGTTATGAATTTCCCAAAATTGGAATTAAATCTGCCATTTTAATAATTTTAAATAAACAGCAATTTAAATGTTCATTATTGCATGTAAATGGAACTAACATTTAGATGTGATTGAGCTTAACCATAATTTTTGGACAATTATTCATAAAGTTATGGAATTTCCAAATTCAACAATATTTCTGCCTTTTCTATTTTTATTGAATAAAGGCAATTTAATTTGGTCAATTAATTTAGCCAATGGTACTAACAGATAGACATTTTATTGCTTAGCATTTTGACATATTATTTGCATTTTTCTGGAATGTAAAACTCTAGATATGAATTTCCAAAATTTGAATAACTAATAGGTGATTTTGTATTTCATATTTAAGTTCAAATTCAGAAATTCATATGCAGGTGTGAGTGACATATTTGGAAAGGTTATGAAAATATAAACTTTTGGGTAGGTCATTTGCATTTTTCTGATCTACCATTTAATAAATATTGCCATTACAACTTTCTGTCAATTTCTGGAAAAACAAAATAAGAACCGCTGACGTAGGCATGACATCATCAGGGAGCTGTGGCGCTGTCGATCACGAATTCGTTGATTCGGAGCGAAATTGGACGCGGGCACTGGCTGTACTAGCTAGAGGAGAAGTAGAGGAGCACGGGGAGCGGAGGCTCGGACCATATGGTCACCGGAGTGGCCGGCGGCGACCATCGCGCGGCGGCGGTTGGCGGTGCACGGAGGGGGCACGGCATAGGTCGGAAGGGGAAGGGAGGAAGGGACCCTTCGATCGAGGAGCTCACCCCGAAGGCGACGGTGCGGACGGCGGGGCCGGAGGAGGCCGGGCGGCGACGGGGATGGTGCTTGACGGCAGCGGCCGATCGGAGAAAACCGTGACGGGCGGCGGCGGGACTTCGGGCACCCCGGCCCGATTTGCTTGGCGGGGAGGGAGTGGAGCTCGAGGCCGAGCTGGTGGCGGCGTCGGCTGGCCTCGGGGTGGCCGGATTCGACGGGAGGTGCGGCGGCCGACAGAGGCATCCGTGGGAAAACAACGGCATTAGGGTTAGGGTTCTATGGAGGGAGAGCAGGGGAAAGAGGAGAGGGGAAGCAGAGGCGACGGCGGCCTCACTTGTCCACCAGGAGGGGGCCGCAGCGAGGAGGAGGCAGAGGAGATCGACACGGCGGCATGGTGGCACTGGCGCCATGTTCTTCCTGTGGCGACAGGAAGAAAGAGGGAAGGGGGGAGAGGCTGACAGGGGACCCCACCTGTAAGAGATTTAAACATTTTCCCTTTTCTGTTTTTCCTTTTTAAAACCAGCAGCATTTAGGGATTTTAATTGAGGCCCTAAACCATTTTTATAAATTCAGGGAAAATTCACAGAGGCTTCCCATAACATTTAGCATCTCAAAATTTGGTGTGGCCAAATTAAAAGTTTTGGGCAACATTTGTCATAGAGTTAAATATGGCCATTTTTGATAAATTGCAAAAATATAATTATTTGGGCCACTTAAGTATTTCCAAAATAATGAAATTATTCATGGAGGCTTCTAATATATTAAGGAAGCTCCCTATAATTTTATTTGGAAAATTTGAAATGCTTAACTTTGTTTCAAATTTAAGAATTGGTTTAACTCAATTTTTGGAGTCCCAATTTATTTAATTGTTTGGCAAGAATTTTAACTTTGCCAATTAAATAGGAAAGGCATTCTTGGAACTTCCTAGACAAATTGGAAATTCCAGAATGATTTGGTTTCACCAATTTGGCAAGGCGTTGGTTTGGAATTTTAGGAAGGTTTGCTCCCTTTTAAATGTTTTCCAATCTTGCTTTATTTAAATTAGCAATTTAATTATGTATGCCATGATGAAATGCAAAGCAAAAAGTGAAAATTTGGCCCATATTTTAGGGTACCAAATCTGGGCTGTTACAATTCTATCCCCCTTACAAGAATCTCGCCCCGAGTTTCCTAGAGTAGGAAGAGAATGAGGGGACACGACAACCCTTAACTTCAACGATCTTCTCGATCCCACGATGATCTTCCTTGTTGTAGAGAGTAAGGTAACAAGCATGACGTGCCGACGAGAAAGTCAGAAGATAGTTCAAGGGGACAGACAAGTTCTCTCCAAGGGTTGGAAATATGAACTTTGCACAAGACCATAAGCCATTGGGGAAAACTAGGAACAACTTGACCAAACAAAGGTCGAGCAAAGGATAGGAGAAATGACCGAGAGACATTTTTAGCAACACCACGTTAATGTTCTCCTCGATGTTCTAGATACCACTATCTGGCTTCGGAAAAAGCCTTCAATAGGTCATCAAGTAGAGGTCGGACCTTTAAGGTTGCAAAGAGACCATAAGGGCAACTTCTAGAATAAGTAGCACAATATCCTCATGGAGAGTGGTTTGATTTTTCGAAGAGCAAGAGGATAGCTCACAATAGACCTTCCAGTTAAGTAGGGCAACCACCACCTCAAACTTGCCAGATTTACACAAGGCCTATGTCATACTTTTAAGGAACACCAACCATCATTTCTGCTTGAGATTCAGATTTGGTTAAGCGTGCGGATATTTTAGACTTGACATGTCCGAGGGAGGAGTTACAACGGTTAACGAGAGGTAAGGATATCAAGATTTGACTACAGCGTAAAGCTCCAGGACACTAGCTAGTTTGCGAGAGGAAATTTTGCTTTTCCAATCGAACGCTGTGATCTTTAGTGTTTCGACACGAATCTAACCTATTGATCGAAAGTGTGCACCTGAACAAAATGACTTGGTAGCGCAGTCAAACTCGGCTTGATGATCAGATTACCAATCATGCTAAGAATGACATCACAGTCCTTGGATTTCAAAGCAATATCAGTTGCTAAGAATATCCGATTACCACCCCAATATGCATCCTCAACAATCTCGAGCCCGAGTAGCTCGGAGGTAGATGGATAAGGAAGGGTAAGAGCATCACTTCATCCGGTAAGTCATGAGACTAAGCACGACCTCTGGATATAAAGAGTGTGACACTCCAAGGTTGAACAGAACAAAGGCTAGACAAGCCTCTATTCTGCGGATTACAATACTTTGACCTAGTCCGAGAAATGGACAAGGTACCGGAGTTTGTTTCTCCTAACATCTCGATGTGGAATGTCTTGATGGACCACAAGGGTAACATGCTTCGGAACACACCAATGCCCGATAACACTTGACTGTCAACTGACAGATAAAGGTCGAACAACAGATTAAGAGTAAGAAACATGCTCAGGATAATCCCAAGATGTTGCAGAAGCACAAGATAGCACTCTTCCAACAACTAGTGCTGAAAGGGTTTTACTACCAAGTGCTATTGGAGAGAGCACAAAGATAGCTGGGAAACTCGCGATGAGCACTCTTATCGTGATCCAGATGGTTTCATGACAAAATAACCAGCTATAACTCGTGACAGAGAAGAGCTTTGTTGCTGCAATACAATTACGACTACAACCACCAAATTGAAGATTAACTTCAAACATGGCCAACCTGATGTAGGGTTTGACAATTAACACCAGATTCAATGGGAAGGGTCTTGGGTTAAAGATCAGCTTCATGTACTGGGACTCACGAATAGCATAATGCTCACATGGGTGACAACCCTCATGAATCATTACACCGGAGCCCTAGCACAATCCGGGACCTTCGGTTCAAGATCTTGGGCAAAAGCAAGGGAATTTCTTAACGATCCGCAACACTTCCTTTCTTCGGGCTTTAGAATTGGCAGACGAGCAAAGTTAACCAGTAACTAAAGATAGAACCCAACCCCGTGATCCTAAAGATTTGGAATTTGCATACGAGTAGAAGCATCGTTAAATCAAATAGAGGTAAGATGACTCAGAGTTAGAGCGAGTTGGATAAGGAGTAAAAAGAAACCTAAGAGGGTTTTCACAACTCATTTTTAGGTTATAAATAATTTTCACGCACTAGACTCGACATCGACCAGTAGAACGGGTTTCCTACAGGCAGTCCTACTCTGATACCAAATTGTAACGCCCCGACCCCAGAGCTATACAGTGAAACGTTGTGCAACCGGTCATGCTACACAATCGAGGGTTACTGGGTTTACCAATCCCAGGCCAAAACACATTGGCAGGCGTGCTCGGAATACATCATCGGCACACAACACCTCGATCATGCCATAAGCTCGGACATCGCTTTCACGTATAACAAAGAGACCAAGACTGCGGAACAACTGGCACATCACAGACTCTACGACACAAGATCATAGTTCAACTCATATAATTGAGAAAGATAGCAAATGACACATCAGAGGTCACTGACCCATCATTACAACAGCGGAAGCAAATTTAGTTGTCTAAACAACAAGATCCAAATTATGGCCTAAGAGGCCTACAGATAAACATCCCGTGCCAGCCTGTTCCAAGACGTCCCAAGCTGCCACCTGGGAACCCCAGACTACTCGTCGAAGTCAACGTAGAACCCACCTTCCAGTTCGGTGGCGTCCTCCTCTGAAACAAAAATAATCAACAAAGCAAGGCTGAGTACGACGTACTCGCAAGAATTAGTAGGGCGATATAGGCCCGATGCTGACGGAGGCTCTAAAGCTGTATGATGTAGCTATTTTGCATAAAGCTAGATTTCCTTTGTAAAAGATAACAAGACCCACAGCATCATCTATTCAGAATAATTTTCATAAATGGGATAAGAGAGTAAACTTTTCATCTTCGGTTCTCATCGAACCTACTTGTAGCCAAACTCACTCGTCTCCACCAAGGCACTCCCTCGAATCACCCTCGAGGAAATGAACCTTTTATCACACTTTGAAATGCAACCTCTAGCTGCCATATCAATTAGGTTAATTTATCTATGAGCTAATCCGCCTTTCCCAAGATTTTGTCCATAACCGTGGACACGGCTTTTCAAAAGATTAAACCCTGCAGGGGTGTACTAATTTACCCAACGGTACCGTCCGACCCCTTGCCTGTACAATTAGCTCTCTTCCGGGGAAAGCCGGCAGGGCGGGCGCGGTTAAACCTTTACAAAGCGTGAGACTATCCAAGGGTCATCGTGACGACAGGACAAGTTCAACGCCTATTTCAACACCCTGCCCCATCGCCACTCCTCATCACCCCATCATCATCTCTTTTCATCGTCTTCGGCCACACACTCGCAAATGGAAAGCGCAAACTAGAGGACCCTTGGATACGCCCGCACTAATTATTCGGTTAGTAAGGGGCCCATACCCCCACCGATGGTAGCACGCTCGGTTCTTGGTTCTAGCTAAAAGCACTCTCAGCCTAGGCGGCAAGAATGAGACAAAACACCAACGACCTTGTTGGCAACTCATCCCAGCCTTCTTAGCAATTTATTATCAACAAGTCTCCACCACTGTCCGAACATTCCATTCAATTCACAATTATGGAAATAATCAACGGACAACTTAAGCATTCGACTAAGCATGGCTAAGCATATCTAAGCATGACATACAACAGATATGATTTATCTCAGGCCAACACTTCAATCTATGGTTCATAGGTGGGGAAACAGATAATGGTTCAGGGAACATGCAATTGATAGGATATTATATATACTGACCAAAACTTGTCACCAGAATCGAATGCAATAATATGGTGGATAAAATACTTGGGTAATATGAGATATGCCAAGAAGGTTAGGTTAGCTCTTGCCTTGCTGGTAGTACTGGTCGCGCTGGTTGTCAAGGTATTGTGGTGGAACCTCGACTCCAGAATCTACCGAAACACAAACAATACAAGAAGGAATAAATAACAAGAATACAAGGTGCAATGCACAATCATGATGATATGGTCATATTATGCATTGAAATCATATTGGGCATGTCCCACAAGTTAAATGGAACCCCTAAATTAAATATAGCAATTAACGGGTCAAAACTCCATATTTAACTTAGTGAATTAATTAATTACTC
>QRDG01001840.1:58798-235980 GCA_012064385.1 Puccinellia tenuiflora
GATATTATCATAGGCAGATAGCATTTGCCTTGCTGGTCATTTTGGTATATCATTTGCAATTTTTGAAGTAATATTCACCAAGTTATGAATTATTCAATATGGGATTTAAATCTGCCATTTTAGTAATTTTTGGTAAACAGCACCAAAAGTTAAATCTCCAACTCTCTCAAATGGCATAAAGTGGTAGTCCATTGTCCACTGATCATTTTGAGCTATTGAACACAATTTTTGGACAAGTAAAACTAAAGTTATGCAATTTCCAAAATCAACATTATTTCTGCCATTTTAGTATTCAGCAAATAAAGGCAATTTATTTTGACAAATTAAATTAACCAATGGTACTAACAGATAGACATTTTATTGCTGAGCATTTTGACATATTATTTGCAATTTTCTGAAATGTAAAACTCTAGATATGAATTTCTAAAATTTGAATAACTAATAGGTGATTTCGTAATTCACATTTAAATTCAAATTTTACAATTCAATTGCATGTGTGAGTTACATATTTGAATAGGTTATGAAATTATAAACCTTCTGATACCTTATTTGCAATTTTTGGATCTACCAATTAAAAGATATTGCTCACACAATTTTCTGTTAATTTCTGAAAATTAAAACAGATGAACTACGACGTCAGCATGACATCAGCAGGGGGAGGTTGCGGCAAGTCGATCACGAATTCGTCCGAAAATGGGTGAAATTGGCCACAGGCACCTTGCTACGAGCTAGAGGGGATGGAGGCGAGTCGGGGGGAGCGGAGGGGAATGACCAAATGGTCACCGGAGGCTCGCCGGTGACCATGGACAGCGGCGGCCGGCGGCCTCTCGCACGGAGGCGAGGATGCGAGGGAGGGGGAGGGGGAAGAAGAGGGAGTGGTCCAGGAGGCGCGCAAGCTCACACGAGCACGTGGCCGTGGTCGGAGACGGCGGGGGAGGCCGGAATCGGAGGCGAGCGTCGACGGCGGCGGCGGTCGTCGGCGGAGAAGAACGGGACGGCGTCGGCAACTCGTGAGGACCCGCGCCGATTCCTTCGACGTAGAGGGAGAGGAGGTCACGGCGCAGCAGATGGAGCCGACGGCTAGCTCCGGGGCGGCCGGAGTTGATGGTGAGGTGCGGCGGCCGGAGGCGGGAAAAAATGGTGGCGGCCGGGCAATTAGGGTTAGGGTTCCGCGCGGGGGAGAGCTGGGGGAGAGAGAGGAGAGGGAGAGCAGCAGGGGAGCCTCCTTATCCTCACCCAGGAGCGCGGCAGTGCGTCATGGCGCCAGTGCTGGCGACGAGCGACAGCGACGGTGGTTCGGTCGCTACAGAGGAGAAGGCGATGACATTTTCCTGAAAAACCCCCTGGCACTTTTCATTTTTCTGTTTTTTTAAAAATACAGGGTTCTAGGTATTTAAATGAGGCCTTTAAACACTTTTAGAAATTCTAGGAAAATTCATGTAGGCTCCCCATCTCATTTAGAAGCTCCACTTAATTTGGTGCTGCCCTATAAAATGTTTTGCACAACATTTATCATAGGGTTTGAATATGGTAAATTTTAATAATTTCCAAAATTCAATTACTTGGGGTATTTAAACATTTCTAAAATATGTGAAATAGTCAGGGAGGCTCCCAACAATGTAATGAAGCTCCCTATAATTTTATTTGGGAAATTTGAAATGTTTAACTTGGTTTCAATTTAGGAAATGATTTGCACCAAATTTGAATTCTCACAATTATTTCTTTGCTTAGCAAGAATTTGACTTTGACAAATATTTAAACAAATATATTCTTGGAACTTCCTGGACAAATTGGAAATTCCAGAATAATTTGGTTTGCTAATTTGAGCAAATGCATTTGGGTTGGGAATTTGGGAAGGGTTTGCTTGCTGCTAAATATTTTCCATGTTTGCAATATTTAATTTAGCAATTTAAATATGTATGCCATGATGCAATGCCAAGCAAAAAGTGAAAATTTGGCCCATAATTTAGGTTACCAAATCTGGGCTGTTACAACGATCGACATGCCAGCGGCTCGGCGCCCGTGACGAGCATAGCCGAGACAAAGCAGGAGAATAGCCAGCTGGGTCTTGATAAAAAAAAGGACTGGTTCAAGGGAGAAAATAGCGGCAGTGGGTGCTCGCCAGGTCGCTGGGAGCAGCGATAGAAGCAAAGTGAGGGAGCAGGCAAGAAGTGTGGCCTCGATCCGCTCGGCCATAACGCGTAATATAAGCTGGATCAGGAACGGCAAGCAACAACCATGTCTGACTGGAACTGCTTCCATAAACGATATAAAGGACCTTGGATGATCCCATTGTATGCACAAGTATAGCTAGGGTACTTGGTCATCGGCCGACTGATTCTATGCAGTGTAGTCATGCTAGCCACTAGGCTTGATCTACTCCGTATGATTTAAATTATTTATGAGAAATAAAAATTGTGTAGTCATGCTAACCACTTCTATAATTTAAGTTTTTTAGTGGGAACTCTGATGCGAAGTATAATTTATATAATATACATGTGCAAAAGTTTTGGTTTTATATTGTTCGAATTGAAATAGAAAATGATACGATGATTATAAAGATTAACATAAAGCAAATTATATATATTAGTCAGTGTCGTCTCAAGAAAATACCAGCCCAAGTCCCAACACTATCCATAAAGAAGAAAAGACTAGTCTAGGATTCTCAATCTTGAGCTTTCACTAAATATCCAAGAGGGGAGGAAAGAGCACACATTGTCAACAATTGACTGTCGCATGGCCACTCCATAAAGGGGACAAGGTTGGTCGTGCAATGCGCGGCACACGGCCAACGTTGAGGCATGCTCCTAAAAAGAGTGACACCAGCGACATGACATTTGCAGCGATCAATTTGTCAACTCCTCGCACAACTAACCACATGTCGTTCACCCGTCGCAACGCAAGGGCATATTTGCTAGTAATAATTAAGGAAGAGTTGCTTCTCCCAATTTTTTCGTCCAACCTTTTTAGTACCCTTAGTTTTCAGTATAATTACGGGCACTGCCACTTCTTAAGTTGAAAAAATGTTTCGTCGGATGGAGGATTTCCTTCGTCCGTCGACCGTGGTCTCCTGCTGGCGCTAGAGGAGTTCAGCCATGGCGATGGAATTCGTGGGGTCCGTCACGGACCTGGTTGATGATGAGGAGCTACGACCGAGGACGATCCGACTCCTCTCCACGCTCCTCCGTCGGCATCGCTGTCTACTAGGTGAGATCGAGCGCCGCGAGCCTCCATGCTACGTGCGCTGCAGCACCAGCATTCACCTCGAGCGCGAGCGACATCGGGCCCCTACTCCGCCCTTTCTCGGTTCTCCTCCACCCGCTGCTTGAGCTCCCTCTGACCCCCGCCTCCGTCCATGGTCGCCAGTAGATATATTCAGCTCGACACCTACTCAATTGCTGGATCCCAGGGCGCCGCTTGCCCCCTGCTGCGTCCCCAGTCCCTACTCCCCAGGACCCCAGCCGTAGCCCCTTCTCGCTGCTGCACAGGCTGACCATTTAAAATAGGGTGCACTCCGTCCCAGCATGTCCCTGGTCGCCAGCAAGCTCCGCGACGATCTGCCCCTTGCCAGCTAGCTCCGCCAAAGCGGCCGCTAAGGAACTGATGGCGTGGTTCCCCATTGCTCTGCTGCTCGTGGTCGCGAAAGGCTACCGAGCGAAATTAGGACGATGGCGATGAATGCAGCTGCAGCCGCGGGTTGAGACAAGATTGACGACATGGCCGTCGCACGACTTCTCTGTGGAAGCCAAACACTAATCCTTGATATCCGCGGGAATTGGAAATTAACACGTAATACAACTACAACACCCCCTCTGTACCTATCCTAGGGACGCCAACAGGAATGGCTTCCAGGCGTGGTGGTAAAGCTGCGTGTGGTGCGCCGGAATCCAAGCAGACGCAGGGCATGGGGAACGGCGCCAGAGCACAGGCATCCAGGGTAGGGCGAGCCGCGCAGAAGTTTAGGCCGGCGGAGGGCATGGAGATGGAGGCAGCCTCGCGCAAGGAGGCAAGATGCGACTGAGTTCTCACAATCTGCAGAAGATGTTGTATCGAATGAGCAGATTGACATTAGTAGAGAGTGCTCAATCGAAAGAAGATTAACACAAACAACCATCGAGTGACCTCAGTGAGCAATAAAGAGTTGTCATTCACGGGATAATAATGGTTGGAGCCTTGGAGGAGGACTAGAAAAATGGGAAGCACACACATTCAATTAGCAGACGATGATCAGGAAATACCTTTCAGTGATCAGGAGGAGGATGACAATGCATCATGAGTTCAAGACTCATGGTTGATCAGAAGGAGGATGACAATGCATCATGAGTTCAAGACTCAGTGAATGGCTTCATGTATCTGGTTCGATCCCACGTGTATAAAAATGATCTTGGTCCTGTCGACTATATGGTTGATAACCCCCAAGAGCAGGGGATCACTGTAGCACCTCTCACTGTGGAAGAAGGGTATCGATCCGCAGGAGCAAGAAGGAAAAGTTATCTATTCCCTACAACTAAAGTGTCACAAGTTTTAGTTGATTATGCACTAAACAAGTTTAAAGAACAAGATGGTTGATTTAATGGATGGAAGTTTAATGTAACAAAACAATAATGTGAAAGTGTCCCAATCCTCTTCAATGCAAGAGGACAAGACAAAGGTGTAAACGGTGCTTGGAAATAAGACATAAGGATCATACTTTCACTAGTGGACACTATCAACAATAATACTATAATTGAATACATAGATATTTCCTCTTCACTATGCTACCCCGAACTATCCTCTGGTTGGATAACGAACACCAATCCAATGTGTAGGGCCACAAAACGCACACCTTAAAGTTCGTATTCCACATCTATGGACACTTAATGCGGTCACTATCCGCATCCAAAGATAGTACTAACAAACACCACAATATCATAGAGACATCCAACACAAATAATAACTCATGATAAGTATTCATGTAATCTTTAGCCTAAGAGCCACACACGGTGCACACACTGTCAACTTCACACCATGGGACAAAGGTGACTCCAGAAATCACATCAATAAAACCACTTGAGTAGCATAATTCATAAGATGATGAAGAGTAACATTTATGGATTCAACTAGATTACAAAGCTCATGATCACATAAAGATCACACCATGGGAGAGAGAGATAAACCACATAGCTACCGGCATGAGCCCTCAGCCCCGAGGGAGACTACTCCCCCTTCATCATGGAGATGGTGGAGATGTCGTTGGGGGAGCTGGAGACCACCCCGGCAGCGCTCCGCCGGAGTTTTCCCACTCCAATCTGCAGCTTCTGATCTCTGCTTCTGTGTTTCTCTGTTTGCGGCTGCCCCAATCTGGAAAACGTTAGGGGACTATTTTTATAGTCGGTTTTAGGTCGCGAGGAAGCTTCGGGAAGAAGGATCGACGCAAACGGAGCCACGAGGCCCAAAAGAGGTGGGCCCACATGGCCCCTGTACCTGGCCGCGTGGGGCACCCTCTTTCGGCCCTCCGGCCTTCGTTTGCTTGCTTCCTTCACTCCGAGGTCTTCCTCCTTCCAAAATAATGATCCCCGTAAATTTGCAGCTCATTATGACGTCGTTAAGGCCCTGAAATAGATAAGGAAAGAAATAGGGTTTTTCTGCCTGCGCAGGATTAATTCCATAAAAGGGGAAATCATTATTAATTACCAAAAATCATTAAATAACAGTAATATACCCCTTATATGATGCAAATATGAATGGAATACAAGTATTATAGTGCAAAGTTCATGTATGCATTTTACATGCATCAATGGTCTCATTCCGTCATTCGGCTGTCATCAACTACTGCTTGCCGCGGAACTGTTCCACTTATGTTCTCATCAGTAAATTAATTTTGTGGTACCGGTGCCTGTTGTACATTATGTAGACACTAGGGACTTCTGCATTTCGGGATCTGGAGCAATATACTCAGATCCATCGATGCTCAGTCATTAATTCTCCAACAAGATTATGAGACTCGATCTGTATTATATTTCGGTGAAAAGTGAAACAATTGCTTGATTTTTGTGAACATGACTTTTCATCGGTAGTAGGTTCTTAGTTTTTTACAAATGTTTTTCTCTATAACAAAATTTTCGATTCTGTATGTTTAAGAAGATTGTGGAGGTATCTTCTTCATGATACATTTTTAATAATTATAAAAGTTGGTCAAATCTTCACTTCCATTTCTAACCTTGCCGTAGTAGCAAGAGAAATAGAATAAGGATACGGTCACATATATGTTTTTAGGCCGTTGCAATGCACGGGCATATGTGCTAGTAATAGATAGATAGATGAGTTCCAGTCTATACTGCTCCACACTACAAAGAGGCAGTCGTGTTCCACGGTAAATGTAAATACAATATTTCAAAATAAACACTATATGCTTTCTGAAAGTTGCTCTCAAAGTCTTTGATTCTTTGAAGCCTGTTGGAAATAGAAATTATTTGTTTTTTTACTGTTCCAAGTGAAGTCCCAGTAGATACCAATTATGTACATAATTTATGTCTAGGGTTTAGGGTAACTGACTGACTAGCAAATCTGAATGGAAGCCATATCAAACTTGCATGTGGTTCAAAAAATTTAGAATCCCAGACTATTTTCATCATTTCTGATAATCCATTTTTCTAATGGATGGGCGCGGCAACGCGCGTCAACAGGATCTAGTGTATTATAATAAGTCGGCCCTTGAATGGTAGCGTGATAAATGTACTAATATAATGCACAATGATCTAAAGTTCCATCACATAAAAAAATACTTTTGACCACTTCTTAGTTTGCTTTGGTTAGATAATTGGTATGTAGGGCTGGAATTACTAAAATTGGATAACATAATTTAAGTAATGGTATATCCATGTCCACATTTCTTTTTGATACACATTTGTATTTACAAAATAAATCCGGATATTTTCCACATACATTTTCATTATTGTCCGGGTGCGGATATTTCCATATCCATTTTCAATTATTCAAATACAGATGTCGGATAATCCGGGGTATGCACTGCCACTTCCCATCCCTAATCACCACCTTGTGCATGCAGTATATAGTTCCATGCTTCCCAAATTTAAACCATCATTCAATTAATCCATGTGCTTGTCGAGAAAGTATGAAAGCATGAAAGTTGATATGCATAAAAAAACTAATTTTTTCATACATGATAACATATGTTTGTCACCACGAAACTTTTCAAGTATACATGCAATCCAATGCTTAAAATAGTCCACAAGTAATATAGTTTGTTGTATTCGTTGGCTTGCAAATTTGACCCAACATACAACTCCTCAACAAACTGGTGGTATGGACATAACACACATGTGACCATTATTACTAAAAATGATCAAGTTGGGATGATGCATATAGCAAAAACTTACCCCAGTAGGCAAACCAAACAATAGTTGGTTCATGCTATCACCATCAATTTGGGAAAAGTAACCATTCTATACTATTGTACGTTTACACCAACATACGTCATGAGTTCCCATGAGGCATAAAAAGTACATGACCAAATTGCCGAACAATAAACTGGGTAGTAACTTTACAAACTAATGGTTGACAAAATTGACATCGAAAAAAGTAACGATTTAGTTCGTTCCTACATTTTCCACTCAAGAAAGCACAAATTTTCCATGAAAAACCTGAAATTTGTTGTCATGAAACACCTAAATTGCCACCACATAACTTCTAAAATCACCACTTAGTGCTTAAAGAAGTAGCCAACAGAAAGAGTTTATTGTATTTGTTGGACGAAAAGAAAACTTATTATCTTGTGGTTTGTCTATGATTTTTTGTTATGTTTTCATGCATACTACTTAATCTTGTTTAGTGGAAACTTTGCGAGACACTTGTAGATGAATCCATCATCTAAACCTCACATGCCTCGTATTTTAACGATATACAAAACAAGATGAGGTCATCTTTTCAATAAGGGAAGTGTGAGATGTCAACCTTTTTGTAAAAATGACCGCATCGCATCGAAAATAGTCACGATCGTGCAAAAATCCAGAAGTCACCCCAACTACTAACAATGCAAGTCACGACCTAGTAACGACATAAGATGTCACACCAACGAAAATGCTACCCCTCGAAAACAACATAGTTAATGAAAGAACGAGATGTCGCCTAGAGGGGGGGGGTGAATAGGCGCTTTAAAACTTTTACGCTTAGGGCTTGAATAAATGCAGAATAAAACTAACGTTTAATTTATCAATAACAAAACCTAATATACTAGGTTAACCTATGTGCACCAACAACCTATGCTTGGCAAGTTAACAACAAGGATAGCAAGAAATATAACTTCAAGCTCGATGGCTATCACAAAGTAAATGCATAAGTAAAGGGGTTTGGTTATAGGGATAACCGACACAAGTGGAGACGGAGGTTTGTTGTAACAACCCCAGTTTGGAACCTAGAAATATGAATAATTTTTCCACTTTTTCATCTCATGTTTGCATCATGGCATGCATTTGAATTTGCTAATTCCAACAAGCAACAATTGGATGTTGGAGATATGCCCAAGAGGCAATAATAATGATTATTGTTTATCATATTTCTCCGTTCATGATATGTTTAATTCCATGCTAGAATTGTATTAACCGGAAACAAATGCATGTGTGTGGAATATAAACGGTAATGTGTCCCTAGTCTTTCCTCTTGTGACTAGTTCGTTTGATTAAGTGATGGTTAGATGTTTCCTAACCATGGATTTATGAATCACTTAATAAACGAAGTTTGTATCATAGGTGATGATATAATGGACAAGACTCAAATTAAGTAGATGTCAAATATAGTTTCCTTAGACCATGAGATTATGTCACTCCCGCTTATCGGAGGAGTGCTTTGTGGACATCAAACGTCACTTCGTAACTGGGTGATTATAAAGGTGGCTTTCAGGTTCTCCGATGATAGGTTGTTGGGTGGCATGTTTCAAGACTGGGATTTGTTCGTCCAACAGTTGGATAGATATCTCTGGGCCCTCTCGGTAGTATAGCATCCAAACACTTGCAAGCATATGACTAAGTGGCTAGTCATAAGGGATCCTATTCTATGGGAACGAGTAAAGAGAACTTGTCGGTAACGAGATTAATCAGATATGGAGATATCGGTGGATTGAATCTCAGACAAGTAATATATCGTGAAACAAAAGTAATCTGTAACATCCCAAGATTTTCAAATTTTGAAAATTCAGAGGGTTCAAAAACTTTTTGTTGTTTTGTTTCAAAACTCAAATCATGCATGGCATTCATAAGCATCTTGTTTTTGTTGCATTTGAATTGCTTGAATTAGTAAAAGATTTCAAAATTAAAAATATATTTTATTAATTGACATAGAGGGTGCAAGGTAACCCTAGTCAATATTTCAAATATTTTGATTTTATTTGATGGCAAGACTAGTGCCATAATTTTGTATTTTGAATAAGTTCTCTAAAAAGTATTTTTACAATTTGTTTTCCAAAAATTGGGAAATAGCAACAATTACCTTTTTGTGCCCAAGGGTATTTTGGTAAATAAAGTTGTGCAAAGATGATCCCAAATATTTTAGTTTGATAAAGGGTATTTTTACAAAATTATTCAAATTGGTTTGAACCAATTTGAATTTCTATTTTGAAAAGTATGTTGATTTCTGTTTTTAGAAAAAGAAAAGGTTAAAAAAAAAAGAGAGAAACCGGCCGCAGCCGAGCCAGCCCACCCGAGCCGGCCCATTCCTTTCCTCGCGCGCGTGCAACACCAGCCCGCCAGCAGCCCAGCACCGTCCCCGCTCCAGCCCCTCTCTCCCTTCCTCTCTCTGTCAAGCGGGCCCCACGATGACGCAAGCTGACGTCATCAATCTTCAACTTCCAGCCCGAGAAATCGAACGATTTCGTTCGGGATCGATCAGAGCGATTTTCGTGGAGATTGTTTCTTCGGATCGCATCCATATAAACCCCGTGATCCCCTCTCTAACCCGCCCCTAAAACCCTAGCTTCACCGCCGCCAGGCTGCTCCAAATCGAACTCGCGCCGCCGCCATTGCCGTCGGCGAGATCTGCACGCACCGGTGGAACCCGACGCCCCCAGCACCTCTTTCTTTGCCCTCTTGCCTTTTCTTGCTCATGCGCAGCTCCTGGACATCACCTTCTCTTTTTATCGTCACCAGATCGACGAACTCGTGCACGACCTAACAAAGCCGCCGCCGTCCGGGTCTCCGACGAGCAATCGCCGGCGAAGGGGTGACCACCGGAGACCACCGCCGCGCCATCGACTCCCCCTCGTCAAGCTGATCATCACGGTAAGCTTCGCGTGCCCGGGAAGGCCATAGTTTGCCGGGAACGCCCGATGCCGCTCCGTCGCCACCACGCGCCGCCGTCCACCGGAACCCTAACTCCGGCCGGCCGCTGATGCATTAGATCTGGACCGTTGGATCCCGATCCGACGGCTCTCTTTTATTTTCTTTACCGAACCGGTATCAACCAGTTAAATCGCGCCGCGTCAGCGCTGAGTCAGCGCACAGTCAGCGCCTAGTCAGCGTCCACGTCAGCCCCATTTTCTGTAATTTCGGCCGAATTGATTAATTTGGCAGTTTGCAGAAAAACCCCTGAACCTTAAAACCATCATATCTTTTTAATGGCTCGGCCAAATTTAATGAACTTTATATTTTTGAAAACCTTATGATCTGTAGATTATTTTAGAACCATTAGTTTTCTGTTTTGCCATTTTGAAATTATTCAAATTTCAAATGTGATATTTGAGTAATTTTGGTATAACTTTAAATCTATAAGTTATTTTAAATTGTTTTCTTCTGCAAAAGTGTGTCTTTTAGTGTTCTCTGTCCAGTAGTATTTTTAGTTTGCACTTGTGCATCTTGCATTGACAATGTTTTGTAAAAACTCAATTAGTGGCATTTTGACTATAGTAATTGTTTTTAAATTATTAAAGCCACTTAAAATATGAATCATGAGCATCATGCATATAGTACTAATAGAAAACAGAAAGTAATCTCGTATTTGTGTTAGTGTAAATTTGGCATATTCATACATAGTATGTTTTCTCATTGATTGTATATTGTTTTGCCTAGTTGACTCTCCTAGTAGAAAAGCCACCAAGTTAGGACTTGTGAAAACCTGAAGTGCAATGAAGGTGCCCATTTGTCAACTTGGGATTTTCAACATGATGCTACTACAAGGAGTACGAAGAAGTGACTTAGCCATACCCAAGAAGTGACTTAGCCATCTCAAAGAAGTGGAAGCACTTAGAAGAAAACAAGATGAACTTCAAGGAGACCAACCCCATTTTTTTTAAGTTTGTCTCCCTTTCTTTTCTTTTCCCTTTGACTTAGTGGTGTGGAAAAGTTAAATTCAAGACCCGCCCTGGTGATACCAAAATCATCAAGTCTACAGAACCATCAAGTCTACAAAAAGTCAATGAAGTCATCACACCAAGGAGGAAGCTACGAGGAAGCCTGGAGATGATCGTTTGGAAGACCAACTACATCTTTCTCACTCTCTCTCTCCTTTCCGCTCTTCCTATCCTTTCTTTCACTTTGGACATAGACCAAGTCCTTGGTGTTTATGACTAAGTCCCTAGAGTGCTATCAATGAAGATCAAGACTCAAGAAGAGGTGACCAACACTCAAGAGGAGAAGTTCAAGGCACAAGATAAGAAGTTTCAGAAACAAGAGAAAAATACCAAGGTGAAGCACAACAAATAGGGATCCACTGGAGTTAGATTTATCTTCAAACTTAAACCTTGACCAACCCATGCCCTAGTAGCTAACCATAAACTCTTTTTCGTAACTCTTTTGAGAGTTGAACATTGATAATTTTATAACTAACTTGTTTAAAACTCTTTTGCTATGTTTGTTCTTTCAATGTTTTCTTCCTTTTGTTTGTATGATTGTTAGCATGTTTGTTTATATTATTGTTGTTGTGATTTCTATGTATAGATTGAACGGAGTGCAACGTTGTTCCTTGTTGAAAAGAGTGTGAGCAACGACAACTTCCAAAGGCAAGTGGCACACCCCCATAAATTTCCTAAGTATTTTTATATGCATTACTAGTGTATTTATTATAAGCATGTGTTGGATAGTATTATTGTTGTGCTAAACCCATCATACCTCTACACTAGTTGTGTCTAGAATCCTATGGATAACTTAGTAGATATATTGATGCTATGCAAAAGTGTTTTATTGAAAAGCTTAATTCTACTAAGTTAATTTATCACCTGGGTGGATTTGGGCTTGAATGGTTGTATGAGTTGAGTGTTGTCCCTAGGGGTTTTACCGATGGGATATTCACTTGTGGATTGCCACCCAGGAACAAAGGGACCAAAGTTTACTCTAAGTGAAGATGCTTCCCGTGCAGCCATTAGTCATATGGGCTCTGGCTAGATGAATTAAGTTGCGTGGACTCCTCCCGGCTTGACAAGCAGATGTAGAGGAGGTAGGTGGAACGGGTCAAGCCAGTAAGGGAAGGAGAAAATGCTTCTGAAAAGTCTCGTCTCAACTCTCTCCTTTTCGTTAACACAAATTGAGTGCTTGAGGATAGTTTGGGTTTGTTGGGTCTAATGGTAAAAGTGCACAACCTCTGCAGAGTTAAAAACTAAGTACTTAGCCGTGTCCCCGGTTACGGACAATTCAAGCAGCTGATCAAGGATTCGACGGAGGCTCCCAACATTCCAATTTCTCTAAGTAAAACTTGTTGGGTAAACATGGGTAGATGAGATTGTGGTTGTCATACCATACATGACTCAATTTTAAGGAAAAGATTTTACAAAAGTGTTAGGCAAAATTGGCTTTATGCAAAATAGCCTTGAAACTCCACCAGCCAAATATGCATACAGGTTATAGAGTTATTCCACTAAGTGTCCACATAGTGTCACTTGCCAGTTCCATTTCATATGGTTCTGACCCACCTCGTTGAATTATTTTTATCAGGTTATTCTGACGAAGAGTGAGGTTTCGTTAAGGGTTTCGAGTCTGCAACCAACATGTTCGCCTGTGGCACATGAAGATGATGGAGACTCATTGCTAATTTTATTTCCGCTGTGCTGATCTTTGTAAAATGCTAGCCTTGAGCTATGCAAGTTGTAATAGATATTTGTAAATTCTGGATCATTCGTGTAATAAATTGATACAATGTTAAGGTATTCATCGTAAACTGTGTGTGCTAGCGATTCGATCCAGGGACTAGCACTATACACAGGGATCTTGCCTATTTTTAAGTGCAGGTCCGCTACAGATGGTATCAGAGCACTGTGTTGCCTGTAGGTTTGAAAACCCTAGGTTTGG
The DNA here is from genome assembly GCA_012064385.1 of Puccinellia tenuiflora. Classification (NCBI taxonomy): domain Eukaryota; kingdom Viridiplantae; phylum Streptophyta; class Magnoliopsida; order Poales; family Poaceae; genus Puccinellia; species Puccinellia tenuiflora. The sequence goes on from QRDG01001840.1 coordinate 72,067, forward strand.
ATTAGAAGTATTAGGTTTACCCTATACGCTATTTTCGAATTTTAAAGTTATTAAAGTTTACTTTAAATTTAAGTACCTTTCATCTTGTAAATTGTTACCCTATTCATTTTGGAATCTAATATTTCTCTTCTCTTCAAATGATAGATGGGAGAATACACCAAGATCGCTTATGTTGGTATGGTGTCCGAGCACGCCTTTGGCAGACAACTATTTGAGCTCGTGGAGCAACAGCAACTTCCACTGCCTTACTTCAGAGGGAGAGTAGTGAACACCAACGTGCCCGGCGTGGAACGTTGGGAAGTTCGCACCATCATGAGGTCTGATCTTACGACACCGGACTTCGAGGCTGTGGATTACACCAAGACTTACCCAACTTGGGAGGAAGGAATCAATACAGCAATGCTGGACCTCATGTCCCGTTTGTGCTACACTCACTCCGAGGACATCCCGGAGGACTCCCCTTTTCACAACTTTGGGAAGAGGGATGAGATTGGAATTGCAATGAAGACTGATGGAGATAGGCTGAACATCCCTACACTTGAGAAGCATATGGAGGATTTGGAGTATTATGCCTTCAATATGGAGAAGAGAGTTCACATAGAGATGACACTACGTGATCAAGCTAAAGCGGTCATTGAGACGCAGACCCAGGAACTCCAGGCGTTGCATACTCTCACCGGGCATATGGAAGAAAACATCCATAACTTGCAGCAGCAGAACATGGAGAAGGATAACCTGATAGCAGCACTCCAGGCGCAGCTCAACCCACCCCCACCGCCTGCTGCTGATGATGATGGTGATGATGATGATGACGACGAGGGTGGTGATGATAATGCAGGAAATGGAGCTGCACATGCACATGTGCCAGAGGAAGAAGAAGAGGTGATCCAGGACATCTCGAGCGATGAGGAGGGCACGCCTGCAATGAACACTCGCCAGAAGAAGCGCAAGTGCACGAACTCGCGGGAATACTTCAAGCGCTTCAAGATGTGATTAGAGAGACCACCAGTTATCTTAAGTATCGTTATGCGAAAATAGTCTAGTATCATTATCGTTTGGAAGTATTGACCTATCAAAATGTGATATGGCAGTACCAGTGCGTTTGTTTTAAAACCTATGAGGTTTTGTTAAGCCTTCAAGACCTTAAAATTTTGAGTTTTATACAAGTTTGCTTGTTTATGTTGATTGATGGTTGTTTTACATTGTTTGTTGCTTGTTTCTTGCTAGATGTTGTTGTAAGATGTTTTGCCTTGATTAGATGTATGCGGGTAGGAATACTTATCTCGAATCTTTCTATCTCCACCCATCTCTACTAAGCCCAATTAGTACGCCTGATTAAAATACAAGTGGTTCCATCGAAGGATGTCACGCAAATCTGGATTACTTCCTTATTTGTGTGAAGCAACAATCAGCTCTCAACACAATGGAACCTCCACCCATGATGCAAAAGTATGGGACTCTTAAGAATATCTCAGAGGAGACAAAACCAGGATGGTCTTAGAGAAATAAATGAAGTTTTACGAGCTACGTTGGATGGAAAGTTGTTACGCCAAGGAGAGCAGAAGACCTCAAGAACCAACCATATGTGAGCTATGTTGAGTAGGAGCTTACGTGACTCCCATAGTTTTGAGGGATCGAAAGTTAGTTCAGGTTGTTTCACAGATTGGAAACTTCCTGTTAGACAAGAGAGGTTGACCGAGGGTCGTTAGAAAGTCTGGCGCAGTTTGCATAAGGGAGTCAATCAGAAGATGGAAGCCATGAAAACATTACAATTGAAACGCCATGATGTGAACTCCTCTCATCTTTGTCGGGAGGTAATCCCAAGGAGTTATCATTCGATACCCAAATTTACTTTAAGAGATGCACACCTAGCGGAAATGAAGATTCTGATTCAAGAACCCCAATGCTTCGTTTAAGGATGAAAGAATCATCAAAATCCTTACGAGGAGTTGGTACATGTTATATCTAAAGATTTAAGACGACGAAGCACAACGTCCAGAGCGGGAGTTACAGTTGAGTGCAATGTGACGACTAGTTTCACCAGTTGACCCTAGTCCGAAGACAGGAGTTGAAGACTGCCTACCAAAGTTTCTTTTAAGGGTGGTAGCCCACCTAGTTTCTTAAACCCTGAGATCCTGAACCCATCTTTCTTCTAGCCTCTCCGAATCTCGGGACGAGATTCCTTTTAAGGGTGGTAGTGTGTAACATCCCAAGATTTTCAAATTTTGAAAATTCAGAGGGTTCAAAAACTTTTGTTGTTTTGTTTCAAAACTCAAAATCATGCATGGCATTCATAAGCATCTTGTGTTTGTTGCATTTGAATTGCTTGAATTAGTAAAAGATTTCAAAATTAAAAATATATTTTATTAATTGACATAGAGGGTGCAAGGTAACCCTAGTCAATATTTCAAATATTTTGATTTTATTTGATGGCAAGACTAGTGCCATAATTTTTTATTTTGAATAAGTTCTCTAAAAAGTATTTTTACAATTTGTTTTCCAAAAATTGGGAAATAGCAACAATTACCTTTTTGTGCCCAAGGGTATTTTGGTAAATAAAGTTGTGCAAAGATGATCCCAAATATTTTAGTTTGATAAAGGGTATTTTTACAAAATTATTCAAATTGGTTTGAACCAATTTGAATTTCTATTTTGAAAAGTATGTTGATTTCTGTTTTTAGAAAAAGAAAAGGTTAAAAAAAAAAAGAGAAACCAGCCGCAGCCGAGCCAGCCCACCCGAGCCGGCCCATTCCTTTCCTCGCGTGCGTGCAACACCAGCCCGCCAGCAGCCCAGCACCGTCCCCGCTCCAGCCCCTCTCTCCCTTCCTCTCTCTGTCAAGCGGGCCCCACGATGACGCAAGCTGACGTCATCAATCTTCAACTTCCAGCCCGAGAAATCGAACGATTTCGTTCGGGATCGATCAGAGCGATTTTCGTGGAGATTGTTTTCTTCGGATCGCGTCCATATAAACCCCGTGATCCCCTCTCTAACCCGCCCCTAAAACCCTAGCTTCACCGCCGCCAGGCTGCTCCAAATCGAACTCGCGCCGCCGCCATTGCCGCCGGCGAGATCTGCACGCACCGGTGGAACCCGACGCCCCCAACACCTCTTTCTTTGCCCTCTTGCCTTTTCTTGCTCATGCGCAGCTCCTGGACATCACCTTCTCTTTTTATCGTCACCAGATCGACGAACTCGTGCACGACCGAACAAAGCCGCCGCCGTCCGGGTCTCCGACGAGCAATCGCCGGCGAAGGGGTGACCACCGGAGACCACCGCCGCGCCATCGACTCCCCCTCGTCAAGCTGATCATCACGGTAAGCTTCGCGTGCCCGGGAAGGCCATAGTTTGCCGGGAACGGCCGATGCCGCTCCGTCGCCACCACGCGCCGCCGTCCACCGGAACCCTAACTCCGGTCGGCCGCTGATGCATTAGATCTGGACCGTTGGATCCCGATCCGACGGCTCTCTTTATTTTCTTTACCGAACCGGTATCAACCAGTTAAATCGCGCCGCGTCAGCGCTGAGTGAGCGCACAGTCAGCGCCTAGTCAGCGTCCACGTCAGCCCCATTTTCTGTAATTTCGGCCGAATTGATTTAATTTGGCAGATTTGCAGAAAAACCCCTGAAACTTAAAACCATCATATCTTTTTAATGGCTCGGCCAAATTTAATGAACTTTATATTTTTGAAAACCTTATGATCTGTAGATTATTTTAGAACCATTAGTTTTCTGTTTTGCCATTTTGAAATTATTCAAATTTCAAATGTGAGATTTGAGTAATTTTGGCATAACTTTAAATCTATAAGTTATTTTAAATTGTTTTCTTCTGCAAAAGTGTGTATTTTAGTGTCCTCTGTCCAGTAGTATTTTTAGTTTGCACTTGTGCATCATGCATTGACAATGTTTTGTAAAAACTCAAATAGTGGCATTTTGACTATAGTAATTGTTTTTAAATTATTAAAGCCACTTAAAATATGAATCATGAGCATCATGCATATAGTACTAATAGAAAACAGAAAGTAATCTCGTATTTGTGTTAGTGTAAATTTGGCATATTCATACATAGTATGTTTTCTCATTGATTGTATATTGTTTTGCCTAGTTGACTCTCCTAGTAGAAAAACCACCAAGTTAGGACTTGTGAAAACCTGAAGTGCAATGAAGGTGCCCATTTGTCAACTTGGGATTTTCAACATGATGCTACTACAAGGAGTACGAAGAAGTGACTTAGCCATACCCAAGAAGTGACTTAGCCATCTCAAAGAAGTGGAAGCACTTAGAAGAAAACAAGATGAACTTCAAGGAGACCAACCCCATTTTTTTTTAAGTTTGTCTCCCTTTCTTTTCTTTTCCCTTTGACTTAGTGGTGTGGAAAAGTTAAATTCAAGACCAGCCTTGGTGATACCAAAACCGTCAAGTCTGCAAAACCATCAATTCTACAAAAAGTCAATGAAGTCATCACACCAAGGAGGAAGCTACGAGGAAGCCTGGAGATGATCGTTTGGAAGACCAACTACATCTTTCTCACTCTCTCTCTCCTTTCCGCTCTTCCTATCCTTTCTTTCACTTTGGACATAGACCAAGTCCTTGGTGTTTATGACTAAGTCCCTAGAGTGCTATCAATGAAGATCAAGACTCAAGAAGAGGTGACCAACACTCAAGAGGAGAAGTTCAAGGCACAAGATAAGAAGTTTCAGAAACAAGAGAAAAATACCAAGGTGAAGCACAACAAATAGGGATCCACTGGAGTTAGATTTATCTTCAAACTTAAACCTTGACCAACCCATGCCCTAGTAGCTAACCATAAACTCTTTTTCGTAACTCTTTTGAGAGTTGAACATTGATAATTTTATAACTAACTTGTTTAAAACTCTTTTGCTATGTTTGTTCTTTCAATGTTTTCTTCCTTTTGTTTGTATGATTGTTAGCATGTTTGTTTATATTATTGTTGTTGTGATTTCTATGTATAGATTGAACGGAGTGCAACGTTGTTCCTTGTTGAAAAGAGTGTGAGCAACGACAACTTCCAAAGGCAAGTGGCACACCCCCATAATTTTCCTAAGTATTTTATATGCATTACTAGTGTATTTATTTATAAGCATGTGTTGGATAGTATTATTGTTGTGCTAAACCCATCATACCTCTACACTAGTTGTGTCTAGAATCCTATGGATAACTTAGTAGATATATTGATGCTATGCAAAAGTGTTTTATTGAAAAGCTTAATTCTACTAAGTTAATTTATCACCTGGGTGGATTTGGGCTTGAATGGTTGTATGAGTTGAGTGTTGTCCCTAGGGGTTTTACCGATGGGATATTCACTTGTGGATTGCCACCCAGGAACAAAGGGACCAAAGTTTACTCTAAGTGAAGATGCTTCCCGTGCAGCCATTAGTCATATGGGCTCTGGCTAGATGAATTAAGTTGCGTGGACTCCTCCCGGCTTGACAAGCAGATGTAGAGGATGTAGGTGGAACGGGTCAAGCCAGTAAGGGAAGGAGAAAATGCTTCTGAAAAGTCTCGTCTCAACTCTCTCCTTTTCCTTAACACAAATTGAGTGCTTCAGGATAGTTTGGGTTTGTTGGGTCTAATGGTGAAAGTGCACAACCTCTGCAGAGTTAAAAACTAAGTACTTAGCCGTGTCCCCGGTTACGGACAATTCAAGCAGCTGATCAAGGATTCGACGGAGGCTCCCAACATTCCAATTTCTCTAAGTAAAACTTGTTGGGTAAACATGGGTAGATGAGATTGTGGTTGTCATACCATACATGACTCAATTTTAAGGAAAAGATTTTACAAAAGTGTTAGGCAAAATTGGCTTTATACAAAATAGCCTTGAAACTCCACCAGCCAAATATGCATACAGGTTATAGAGTTATTCCACTAAGTGTCCACATAGTGTCACTTGCCATCCATTTCATATGGTTCTGACCCACCTCGTTGAATTATTTTTATCAGGTTATTCTGACGAAGAGTGAGGTTTCGTTAAGGGTTTCGAGTCTGCAACCAACATGTTCGCCTGTGGCACATGAAGATGATGGAGACTCATTGCTAATTTTATTTCCGCTGTGCTGATCTTTGTAAAATGCTAGCCTTGAGCTATGCAAGTTGTAATGGATATTTGTAAATTCTGGATCATTCGTGTAATAAATTGATACAATGTTAAGGTATTCATCGTAAACTGTGTGTGCTAGCGATTCGATCCAGGGACTAGCACTATACACAGGGATCTTGCCTATTTTTAAGTGCAGGTCCGCTACAGATGGTATCAGAGCATTGTGTTGCCTGTAGGTTCGAAAACCCTAGGTTTGGATTAGAAGTATTAGGTTTACCCTATACGCTATTTTCGAATTTTAAAGTTATTAAAGTTTACTTTAAATTTAAGTACCTTTCATCTTGTAAATTGTTACCCTATTCATTTTGGAATCTAATATTTCTCTTCTCTTCAAATGATAGATGGGAGAATACACCAAGATCGCTTATGTTGGTATGGTGTCCGAGCACGCCTTTGGCAGACAACTATTTGAGCTCGTGGAGCAACAGCAACTTCCACTGCCTTACTTCAGAGGGAGAGTAGTGAACACCAACGTGCCCGGCGTGGAACGTTGGGAAGTTCGCACCATCATGAGGTCTGATCTTACGACACCGGACTTCGAGGCTGTGGATTACACCAAGACTTACCCAACTTGGGAGGAAGGAATCAATACAGCAATGCTGGACCTCATGTCCCGTTTGTGCTACACTCACTCCGAGGACATCCCGGAGGACTCCCCTTTTCACAACTTTGGGAAGAGGGATGAGATTGGAATTGCAATGAAGACTGATGGAGATAGGCTGAACATCCCTACACTTGAGAAGCATATGGAGGATTTGGAGTATTATGCCTTCGATATGGAGAAGAGAGTTCACATAGAGATGACACTACGTGATCAAGCTAAGGCGGTCATTGAGACGCAGAACCAGGAACTCCAGGCGCTGCATACTCTCACCGGGCATATGGAAGAAAACATCCATAACTTGCAACAGCAGAACATGGAGAAGGATAACCTGATAGCAGCACTCCAGGCGCAACTCAACCCACCCCCACCGCCTGCTGCTGATGATGATGGTGATGATGATGATGACGACGAGGGTGGTGATGATAATGCAGGAAATGGAGCTGCACATGCACATGTGCCAGAGGAAGAAGAAGAGGTGATCCAGGACATCTCGAGCGATGAGGAGGGCACGCCTGCAATGAACACTCGCCAGAAGAAGCGCAAGTGCACGAACTCGCGGGAATACTTCAAGCGCTTCAAGATGTGATTAGAGAGACCACCAGTTATCTTAAGTATCGTTATGCGAAAATAGTCTAGTATCATTATCGTTTGGAAGTATTGACCTATCAAAATGTGATATGGCAGTACCAGTGCGTTTGTTTTAAAACCTATGACGTTTTGTTAAGCCTTCAAGACCTTAAATTTTGAGTTTTATACAAGTTTGCTTGTTTATGTTGATTGATGGTTGTTTTACATTGTTTGTTGCTTGTTTCTTGCTAGATGTTGTTGTAAGATGTTTTGCCTTGATTAGATGTATGCGGGTAGGAATACTTATCTCGAATCTTTCTATCTCCACCCATCTCTACTAAGCCCAATTAGTACGCCTGATTAAAATACAAGTGGTTCCATCGAAGGATGTCACGCAAATCTGGATTACTTCCTTATTTGTGTGAAGCAACAATCAGCTCTCAACACAATGGAACCTCCACCCATGATGCAAAAGTATGGGACTCTTAAGAATATCTCAGAAGAGACAAAACCAGGATGGTCTTAGAGAAATAAATGAAGTTTTACGAGCTACGTTGGATGGAAAGTTGTTACGCCAAGGAGAGCAGAAGACCTCAAGAACCAACCATATGTGAGCTATGTTGAGTAGGAGCTTACGTGACTCCCATAGTTTTGAGGGATCGAAAGTTAGTTCAGGTTGTTTCACAGATTGGAAACTTCCTGTTAGACAAGAGAGGTTGACCGAGGGTCGTTAGAAAGTCTGGCGCAGTTTGCATAAGGGAGTCAATCAGAAGATGGAAGCCATGAAAACATTACAATTGAAACGCCATGATGTGAACTCCTCTCATCTTTGTCGGGAGGTAATCCCAAGGAGTTATCATTCGATACCCAAATTTACTTTAAGAGATGCACACCTAGCGGAAATGAAGATTCTGATTCAAGAACCCCAATGCTTCGTTTAAGGATGAAAGAATCATCAAAATCCTTACGAGGAGTTGGTACATGTTATATCTAAAGATTTAAGACGACGAAGCACAACGTCCAGAGCGGGAGTTACAGTTGAGTGCAATGTGACGACTAGTTTCACCAGTTGACCCTAGTCCGAAGACAGGAGTTGAAGACTGCCTACCAAAGTTTCTTTTAAGGTTGGTAGCACACCTAGTTTCTTAAACCCTGAGATCCTGAACCCATCTTTCTTCTAGCCTCTCCGAATCTCGGGACGAGATTCCTTTTAAGGGTGGTAGTGTGTAACATCCCAAGATTTTCAAATTTTGAAAATTCAGAGGGTTCAAAAACTTTTTGTTGTTTTTTTTCAAAACTCAAAATCATGCATGGCATTCATAAGCATCTTGTGTTTGTTGCATTTGAATTGCTTGAATTAGTAAAAGATTTCAAAATTAAAAATATATTTTATTAATTGACATAGAGGGTGCAAGGTAACCCTAGTCAATATTTTAAATATTTTGATTTTATTTGATGGCAAGACTAGTGCCATAATTTTGTATTTTGAATAAGTTCTCTAAAAAGTATTTTTACAATTTTTTCCAAAAATTGGGAAATAGCAACAATTACCTTTTTGTGCCCAAGGGTATTTTGGTAAATAAAGTTGTGCAAAGATGATCCCAAATATTTTAGTTTGATAAAGGGTATTTTTACAAAATTATTCAAATTGGTTTGAACCAATTTGAATTTCTATTTTGAAAAGTATGTTGATTTCTGTTTTTAGAAAAAGAAAAGGTTAAAAAAAAAGAGAAACCGGCCGCAGCCGAGCCAGCCCACCCGAGCCGGCCCATTCCTTTCCTCGCGTGCGTGCAACACCAGCCCGCCAGCAGCCCAGCACCGTCCCCGCTCCAGCCCCTCTCTCCCTTCCTCTCTCTGTCAAGCGGGCCCCACGATGACGCAAGTTGACGTCATCAATCTTCAACTTCCAGCCCGAGAAATCGAACGATTTCGTTCGGGATCGATCAGAGCGATTTTCGTGGAGATTGTTTCTTCGGATCGCGTCCATATAAACCCCGTGATCCCCTCTCTAACCCGCCCCTAAAACCCTAGCTTCACCGCCGCTAGGCTGCTCCAAATCGAACTCGCGCCGCCGCCATTGCCGCCGGCGAGATCTGCACGCACCGGTGGAACCCGACGCCCCCAGCACCTCTTTCTTTGCCCTCTTGCCTTTTCTTGCTCATGCGCAGCTCCTGGACATCACCTTCTCTTTTTATCGTCACCAGATCGACGAACTCGTGCACGACCGAACAAAGCCGCCGCCGTCCGGGTCTCCGACGAGCAATCGCCGGCGAAGGGGTGACCACCGGAGACCACCGCCGCGCCATCGACTCCCCCTCGTCAAGCTGATCATCACGGTAAGCTTCGCGTGCCCGGGAAGGCCATAGTTTGCCGGGAACGGCCGATGCCGCTCCGTCGCCACCACGCGTCGCCGTCCACCGGAACCCTAACTCCGGTCGGCCGCTGATGCATTAGATCTGGACCGTTGGATCCCGATCCGACGGCTCTCTTTTATTTTCTTTACCGAACCGGTATCAACCAGTTAAATCGCGCCGCGTCAGCGCTGAGTCTGCGCACAGTCAGCACCTAGTCAGCGTCCACGTCAGCCCCATTTTCTGTAATTTCGGCCGAATTGATTTAATTTGGCAGTTTGCAGAAAACCCCTGAACCTTAAAACCATCATATCTTTTTAATGGCTCGGCCAAATTTAATGAACTTTATATTTTTGAAAACCTTATGATCTGTAGATTATTTTAGAACCATTAGTTTTCTGTTTTGCCATTTTGAAATTATTCAAATTTCAAATGTGAGATTTGAGTAATTTTGGCATAACTTTAAATCTATAAGTTATTTTAAATTGTTTTCTTCTGCAAAAGTGTGTCTTTTAGTGTTCTCTGTCCAGTAGTATTTTTAGTTTGCACTTGTGCATCTTGCATTGACAATGTTTTGTAAAAACTCAATTAGTGGCATTTTGACTATAGTAATTGTTTTTAAATTATTAAAGCCACTTAAAATATGAATCATGAGCATCATGCATATAGTACTAATAGAAAACAGAAAGTAATCTCGTATTTGTGTTAGTGTAAATTTGGCATATTCATACATAGTATGTTTTCTCATTGATTGTATATTGTTTTGCCTAGTTGACTCTCCTAGTAGAAAAACCACCAAGTTAGGACTTGTGAAAACCTGAAGTGCAATGAAGGTGCCCATTTGTCAACTTGGGATTTTCAACATGATGCTACTACAAGGAGTACGAAGAAGTGACTTAGCCATACCCAAGAAGTGACTTAGCCATCTCAAAGAAGTGGAAGCACTTAGAAGAAAACAAGATGAACTTCAAGGAGACCAACCCCATTTTTTTTAAGTTTGTCTCCCTTTCTTTTCTTTTCCCTTTGACTTAGTGGTGTGGAAAAGTTAAATTCAAGACCAGCCTTGGTGATACCAAAACCATCAAGTCTGCAAAACCATCAATTCTACAAAATGTCAATGAAGTCATCACACCAAGGAGAAAGCTACAAGGAAGCCTGGAGATGATCGTTTGGAAGACCAACTACATCTTTCTCACTCTCTCTCTCCTTTCCGCTCTTCCTATCCTTTCTTTCACTTTGGACATAGACCAAGTCCTTAGTGTTTATGACTAAGTCCCTAGAGTGCTATCAATGAAGATCAAGACTCAAGAAGAGGTGACCAACACTCAAGAGGAGAAGTTCAAGGCACAAGATAAGAAGTTTCAGAAACAAGAGAAAAATACCAAGGTGAAGCACAACAAATAGGGATCCACTGGAGTTAGATTTATCTTCAAACTTAAACCTTGACCAACCCATGCCGTAGTAGCTAACCATAAACTCTTTTTCGTAACTCTTTTGAGAGTTGAACATTGATAATTTTATAACTAACTTGTTTAAAACTCTTTTGCTATGTTTGTTCTTTCAATGTTTTCTTCCTTTTGTTTGTATGATTGTTAGCATGTTTGTTTATATTATTGTTGTTGTGATTTCTATGTATAGATTGAACGGAGTGCAACGTTGTTCCTTGTTGAAAAGAGTGTGAGCAACGACAACTTCCAAAGGCAAGTGGCACACCCCCATAAATTTCCTAAGTATTTTTATATGCATTACTAGTGTATTTATTATAAGCATGTGTTGGATAGTATTATTGTTGTGCTAAACCCATCATACCTCTACACTAGTTGTGTCTAGAATCCTATGGATAACTTAGTAGATATATTGATGCTATGCAAAAGTGTTTTATTGAAAAGCTTAATTCTACTAAGTTAATTTATCACCTGGGTGGATTTGGGCTTGAATGGTTGTATGAGTTGAGTGTTGTCCCTAGGGGTTTTACCGATGGGATATTCACTTGTGGATTGCCACCCAGGAACAAAGGGACCAAAGTTTCCTCTAAGTGAAGATGCTTCCCGTGCAGCCATTAGTCATATGGGCTCTGGCTAGATGAATTAAGTTGCGTGGACTCCTCCCGGCTTGACAAGCAGATGTAGAGGATGTAGGTGGAACGGGTCAAGCCAGTAAGGGAAGGAGAAAATGCTTCTGAAAAGTCTCGTCTCAACTCTCTCCTTTTCCTTAACACAAATTGAGTGCTTGAGGATAGTTTGGGTTTGTTGGGTCTAATGGTGAAAGTGCACAACCTCTGCAGAGTTAAAAACTAAGTACTTAGCCGTGTCCCCGGTTACGGACAATTCAAGCAGCTGATCAAGGATTCGACGGAGGCTCCCAACATTCCAATTTCTCTAAGTAAAACTTGTTGGGTAAACATGGGTAGATGAGATTGTGGTTGTCATACCATACATGACTCAATTTTAAGGAAAAGATTTTACAAAAGTGTTAGGAAAAATTGGCTTTATGCAAAATAGCCTTGAAACTCCACCAGCCAAATATGCATACAAGTTATAGAGTTATTCCACTAAGTGTCCACATAGTGTCACTTGCCATCCATTTCATATGGTTCTGACCCACCTTGTTGAATTCTTTTTATCAGGTTATTCTGACGAAGAGTGAGGTTTCGTTAAGGGTTTCGAGTCTGCAACCAACATGTTCGCCTGTGGCACATGAAGATGATGGAGACTCATTGCTAATTTTATTTCCGCTGTGCTGATCTTTGTAAAATGCTAGCCTTGAGCTATGCAAGTTGTAATGGATATTTGTAAATTCTGGATCATTCGTGTAATAAATTGATACAATGTTAAGGTATTCATCGTAAACTGTGTGTGCTAGCGATTCGATCCAGGGACTAGCACTATACACAGGGATCTTGCCTATTTTTAAGTGCAGGTCCGCTACATAATCGTATATGGATTAATTGAATCCCAGACATTGTGGTTCGACTAGTAAAGTACTTCGTCGAATATGTAGGAATTAATATGGGCATCCCGGTCCCGCTATTAATATGACATATTCGCGAACCCGCAGAGTCACACACTTAACATTCGATGTAGTTAGGGTTCGAGATAAATGATGGTGAGAACGAATATTGATTCGGAGTCCCGGATAGGATCCCGGACATCACGAGGAGTTCCGGAGTGGTCCGGAGAATAAGATTCGTATAAGGAAAGTAGTTTCCGGAGGTTAAGAAAGGTTCGGGAATTTATCGGTAAAGTACCGGAATGTTCTAGAAGGTTCTAGAGGGGTCTAGAAGTGGAGCCCATAGGAGTATGGGGCCCACAAGGCATGAAGGGGTAGTGCGCTGGCCTATTGGGCCAGCCGCACCACTCCCTCAATGGCCCATGCGGGCCAAGCTTCTAGAAGGGGGGGGGCGGCCTAAACCCTAGAGGGTTGCTTGGGGGGCAAGCCTCCCCCCTTGCCGCCGGCCCTAGATGGGGTGGGGCGCAGCCCCCCCTTGGCCCCCTATATAAGGAGGGGTAGGGGAGGGGGTGCGGCACCCAAGGACCACCCCATAGGTGCCCTAGCCGCACCACCCCCCACCCTTGCCGCCGCCTCCCTCCTCCTCCTCCTCTCTCCCCGACACCACTTGGCGAATCCCTGTCGGATCTCCACCATACACACCACGCCACCGTCGTCGTGCTGCTGATCTCGCGAACCTCTCCACCACCTCTTGCGGGATCAAGAACGTGGAGTCTTCATCGAGCTGTACGTGTGGATCTCTCGGAGGCGTTGCTCGTGCGGCGCTTGGATAATACATCTCCTCGCGACTAGACGAGTCTAGTCGCGGGGATCTACTAGCCAACCCCTGCCTCGACAAAACACTCACGGTTTTCTTCGAGGGTGAGATTCGATCTCCTTCTTGCTACCAACCTCTCGTAGATCGGATCTAGATGTTGGGTTTATTCCGCTATCTTTGCGTAGGAAATTTTTTGTTTTCTATGCTGCGACCCTTCAGTGGTATCAGAGCCTAGATCTATTCGTAGATGTTGGTGCGATTAGACACAAGTGTTGTGGGCGTTGATAATTTGTGTTGCTACCTTCTCGCGTGCACTTTGCATCTTTGCGGTACTGTAAGATTGAAGCGGCCCGGACCAACTTTACTCGTCCACGCACGAGAGACCGGTTCCACGACTGACATGCAACTTGTTTTGCATAAGTGGCTGGCGGGTGTCTGTTTCTCTTGCTTTAGTGAAGATGCAATTTTCAATGGAAGGCCTTTCAAAAGGATGAGTAAATCAGCAACTATTTTATCACCGTTGTGGCTTTGCGTAGATTAGAACGGTTCTATCTATTGACCCATTAGAAGCCACGTAAAAATTGCATAAACAAAGTAGAGGCGTCTAATTTGTTTTTGCAGGGTTTGTGATATGGTATGGCCTCAAGATATGATTATGTGATGTATGCAATGATCATGTTTTGTAATTTTCACGACTTGCATATCGATGAGTACGGCAACCGGCAGGAGCCATATGGTTGTCTTTTATTTATTGTATGACCTGCGTGTCACTTTAAACACCATGTAATTGCTTTACTTTATTTGCTAAGAGTAGCTAATAGTAGTAGTTGCAATAGTTGGTGGAGACAACCATGGTGATGGCGTTTGAGCTGGTGATGATGGAGATCATGCCGGTGCTTTGGAGATGGAGATCAAAGGCACAGTAAAAGGCTATACCATGTCACAATTTTGAATTGCATGTGATGTTAATCTTTTTATGCACCTTATGGTTTATGCTTAGATACGATCTCGACGGTAGCATGATAAGGTGATCTCTCACGTTAATATCAAGAAGTGTTCTCCCCTAGTATGCGCCGTTGCCAAAGTTCGTCGTTTTGAAGCACCACGTGATGATCGGGTGTGATAGATTCTACGTTCACATACAACGGGTGCAAGCCAGTTTGCACATGCAGAAATACTACGGTTTCCTTGACGAGCCTAGCATGTACAGACATGGCCTCGGAACACAAGAACCGAAAGGCTAAACACGAGTCATATGAATGATATGATCAACATGGAGATGTTCACCTTTTGAAGCTGCGCCACTTCACGTGATGATCGGTTGTGGTGTAGTGGATTTTGGATCGTGTGTCACTAAACAACCAGAGAGATGTTGAGTTTAGTGGGAGTTCGTTTTATAATTAGATTATCTTTCGAACACAATATCATGAACATAGTCTAAATACCTTGCAAATAATGTTGTAGATCAATGGCCCTTCCCAACATCACCATGAACTTTAACGCGTTCCTAGAGAAAGACAAGCTGAAAGACGATGGAAGCAATTTCTTAGATTGGTTTATGAATCTGAAAATTATCCTCAAAGCTGCCAAGAAACTGTACGTCCTGGATGCACCGCTAGGTGAGGCTCCAGCAGAGGGAGCGGCTGAAGACATTAGGAATGTCTGGGCAGCCCGTTCAGAAGACCACGAGATAGTTAAGTGCGGTCTGTTGTACGGCTTACGACCTAAGCTTCAAAAGCGTTTTGAGCACCATGGCGTTCATCAGATGATCGTTGATCTAAAAGCTATGTTTCAGACTCAAGCCAAGGTAGAGAGGTATGAAGCCTCTTCTAAGTTCTTTAGCTGTATGATGGAAGAGAACAGCTCCATCAGTGAACACGTGCTCAAGATGTCTGGGTACGGTGATCGTCTGGCGCAGCTGGGTGTTGTGATTCCCAATGAGTTGGGGATTGACCGTGTTCTCCAGTCACTTCCACCTAGCTACAAAAGATTTGTGATGAACTATAACATGCAAGGGATGGAGAAAACTCTTCCTGAGCTTTTCGCGATGTTAAAGACCGCGAAATTGGAAATCAAGAAGGAGCATCAAGTGTTGATGGTCAACAAGACCACTAGTTTCAAGAAAAAGAGTAAAAGAGACAACTTCAAGAAGGACGGCAAGCGAGCTACCGGGCCTGCGAGGAAGTCAAGGAAGGGCCCTAAGTCTGATACTGAGTGCTTCTACTGCAAGGGAACCGGACACTGGAAGCGGAACTACCCCAAGTATTTGGCGGACAAGAAGGCTGGCACCGTCAAACAAGGTATATATGATATACAAGTTATTGATGTGTATTTAACAAGTGATCATAGTAGCACCTGGGTATTTGATACTGGTTCGGTTGCTAATGTATGTAACTCGAAACAGGAGCTGCGGAATAGACAACGCTTGGCAAGGGACGAGGTGACGATGCGAGTTGGAAATGGATCAAAAGTTGAAGTCATCGCTGTCGGCACACTCCCTCTGCATTTACCTTCGGGATTAGTTTTAAACCTTAATAATTGTTATTATGTGCCTGCGTTAAGCATGAACATTGTATCTGGATCTTGTTTATTGCGAGACGGTTATTCATTTAAGTCTGAAAACTTTGGTATTTCGATTTGTATGGATAATACCTTTTATGGTCATGCACCTGAGAGGAATGGTTTATTTCTATTGGATCTCGATAGTAGTGATACACATGTGCATAACATTGATGCCAAAAGATGCAAAGTGAATGATGATAATACCACGTATTTGTGGCACTGCCGTTTGGGTCATATTGGTGTAAAGAGCATGAAGAAACTCCATTCTGATGGACTTTTGGATTCACTTGATTTTGAATCATTTGAAACTTGCGAACCATGCCTTATGGGTAAGATGACTCGAACACCCTTCTCTGGCACGATGGAGAGAGCAACAGACTTGTTGGAAATCATACATACCGATGTGTGTGGTCCGATGAGTGTTGCAGCGCGCGGCGGATATCGTTACTTCTTGACCTTCACCGATGATTTGAGTAGATATGGGTATATTTACTTAAGGAAACATAAGTCTGAAACGTTCGAAAAGTTCAAAGAATTTCAGAGTGAAGTTGAGAACCATCGTAACAAGAAAATCAAGTTTCTTCGATCCGATCGTGGAGGCGAATATTTGAGTTACGAGTTTGGCATGCATTTAAAGACGTGTGGAATTGTTTCACAACTAACGCCACCCGGAACACCACAGCGTAATGGTGTGTCTGAACGTCGTAATCGAACCTTATTGGATATGGTGCGATCTATGATGTCTCACATAGATCTGCCACTATCATTTTGGAGCTATGCATTAGAGACAGCCGCATTCACATTAAATAGGGCTCCATCAAAATCCGTTGAGACGACTCCATATGAGTTATGGTTTGGCAAGAAGCCAAAGTTGTCGTTTCTCAAAGTTTGGGGTTGCGATGCTTATGTGAAAAAGCTTCAACTTGATAAGCTCGAACCCAAATCGGAAAAGTGCGTCTTCATTGGATACCCTAAGGAAACTATTGGGTATACCTTCTACCACAGAACCGAAGGCAAGATTTTCGTTGCCAAGAATGGTTCCTTTCTAGAGAAGGAGTTTCTCTCGAAAGAAGTGAGTGGAAGGAAAATAGAGCTTGACGAGGTTATTGAACCTGTTCTTGAGATGCCGAGTAGCGCAGAACTGGAAGTTGTTCCAGAACAGCCATCGCCACCTGAAGAAGGAGCAAATGATGTTGATCATGCTGTTCCAGTCAAGGCTGCTATTGAACCTCGCAGATCAACGAGGGAACGTACCGCTCCTGATCGGTACGACCCCGTCATGAATGTCATGTTGTTAGACAATGATGAACCTGCGAATTATGAGGAAGCAATGATGAGCCCAGACTCCGATAAATGGCTAGGAGCCATGAAATCTGAAATGGAATCCATGTATGAAAACCAAGTATGGACTTTGGTGGACTTACCAAACGACCGTAAGGCCATTGAGAACAAATGGATATTAAAGAGAAAGACAAACGGTGACGTTAAAGCTCGACTTGTCGCAAAGGGTTTCCGACAAATTCAAGGAGTTGACTACGATGAGACATTCTCACCCGTAGCGATGCTGAAATCTGTTTGGATTATGTTAGCAATTGCCGCATATTATGACTATGAAATTTGGCAAATGGATGTGAAGACCGCGTTCCTTAATGGTCATATTAAGGAAGAGTTGTACATGGTACAGCCCGAAGGTTTTGTTGATCCAAAGGATGCTAACAAGGTATGCAAACTTCAGAGATCCATCTATGGACTGAAGCAAGCATCGCGGAGTTGGAATCTCCAGTTTGATGAAGTGATCAAAGGGTTTGGATTTGTCCAAACTAATGGAGAAGCCTCTATTTACAAGAAAGTGAGTGGGAGTTCAGTTGCATTTCTAATACTATATGTGGATGACATATTATTGATTGGAAATGATGTTACACTACTTGAAAGTGTAAAGTCTTATTTGAATAAGAGTTTTTCAATGAAAGACCTTGGTGAAGCGGCGTACAATTTAGGCATAAAGATCTATAGAGATAGGTCAAAGCGCCTAATTGGGCTTTCACAAAGTACATACCTTGACAAGGTTCTGAAGAAGTTCAGAATGGAAAATTCAAAGAAGGGGTTCTTACCAATGCTGCAAGGAAAGGTTCTGAGTAAGACTCAGAGTCCTGTTACGGCAGAAGATAGAGAGATAATGAACAAAGTTCCTTATGCCTCTGCGATAGGCTCTATCATGTATGCCATGCTATGTACTAGACCAGATGTGTGCCATGCTGTAAGTTTGACTAGCAGGTACCAAAGTGATCCAGGAGTGGAACACTGGTCAGCTGTCAAAAATATCCTTAAGTATCTAAATAGAACTAAGGAAATGTTTCTCGTATATGGACGTGACCAAGAGCTTGTCGTAAGGAGTTACATCGATGCTAGTTGGGACACAACGGATGATTCTAAGTCTCAGTCCGGATACGTGTTTATTCTGAATGGTGGCGCTGTGAGTTGGAGGAGTTCCAAGCAGAGCATGGTGGCGAAATCTTCAACAGAAGCGGAGTATGTTGCGGCCTCGTCGGCAGCAAGTGAAGCAGTCTGGATGAAGGAGTTCCTCTCAGAGCTGAGCGTGGTTCCAAGTGCGTCAAGACCTCTGGCCCTGTACTGTGATAATACAGGTGCAATAGCTCTTGCCAAGGACCCGACTTCACACAAGAATACCAAGCATATTAAGCGCCGCTATCACAATTTGCGTGAGAATGTCAAGGATGGTGACATAGAGATTTGCAAGGTGCATACGGATCTGAATGTGGCAGACCCATTGACTAAACCTCTTCCACGAGCAAACATGATCAACACCGAGAGGCCATGGGTGTTAGATTGCTACAAATGTAAACTAGATTATTGACTCTAGTGCAAGTGAGAGACTGTTGGAGATATGCCCAAGAGGCAATAATAATGATTATTGTTTATCATATTTCTCCGTTCATGCTATGTTTAATTCCATGCTAGAATTGTATTAACCGGAAACAAATGCATGTGTGTGGAATATAAACGGTAATGTGTCCCTAGTCTTTCCTCTTGTGACTAGTTCGTTTGATTAAGTGATGGTTAGATGTTTCCTAACCATGGATTTATGAATCACTTAATAAACGAAGTTTGTATCATAGGTGATGATATAATGGACAAGACTCAAATTAAATAGATGTCAAATATAGTTTCCTTAGACCATGAGATTATGTCACTCCCGCTTATCGGAGGAGTGCTTTGTGGACATCAAACGTCACTTCGTAACTGGGTGATTATAATGGTGGCTTTCAGGTTCTCCGATGATAGGTTGTTGGGTGGCATGTTTCAAGACTGGGATTTGTTCGTCCAACAGTTGGATAGATATCTCTGGGCCCTCTCGGTAGTATAGCATCCAAACGCTTGCAAGCATATGACTAAGTGGCTAGTCATAAGGGATCCTATTCTATGGGAACGAGTAAAGAGAACTTGTCGGTAACGAGATTAATCAGATATGGAGATATCGGTGGATTGAATCTCGGACAAGTAATATATCATGAAACAAAAGGAATCGTATATGGATTAATTGAATCCCAGACATTGTGGTTCGACTAGTAAAGTACTTCGTCGAATATGTAGGAATTAATATGGGCATCCCGGTCCCGCTATTAATATGACATATTCGCGAACCCGCAGAGTCACACACTTAACGTTCGATGTAGTTAGGGTTCGAGATAAATGATGGTGAGAACGAATATTGATTCGGAGTCCCGGATAGGATCCCGGACATCACGAGGAGTTTCTGGAGTGGTCCGGAGAATAAGATTCATATAAGGAAAGTAGTTTCCGGAGGTTAAGAAAGGTTCGGGAATTTATCGGTAAAGTACCGGAATGTTCTAGAAGGTTCTAGAGGGGTCTAGAAGTGGGCCCCATAGGAGTATGGGGCACACAAGGCATGAAGGGGTTCTGGGCTGGCCTATTGGGCCAGCCGCACCACTCCCTCAATGGCCTATGCGGGCCAAGCTTCTAGAAGGGGGGGGGGGGCGGCCTAAACCCTAGAGGGTTGCTTGGGGGGCAAGCCTCCCCCCCTTGCCGCCGGCCCTAGATGGGGTGGGGCGCAGCCCCCTTGGCCCCCTATATAAAGAGGGGTAGGGGAGGGGGTGCGGCACCCAAGGACCACCCCATAGGNTTTAAGAATTTACAAGACAAAATAAATAAGGTGCTGAAAGAGAACAATATGTAATTTCAAATAACAAAAGCATTTCGAAAATTAAACAATAAAAGGGACAACCTAGATTTCTATCCAATCCTATGGTTTTCGAGCCTACAGGCAACATTACGCTCTGATACCATCTTGTGGCGCCCTCGCTTAGAAAAGCAAGGCCACATTGTGAAATATGCTATTCCCTGGATCGAGTATGGATAGCAACTCACAAAAGATGTAATATCATGCATCAATGTCAAATATTATTACAACGAGATTCGAATGATCCAGGAGTAAAATAATTCCTTACAACTTTGCATAGCCGAAGCTAGCCTTAAAAGAGTAAAGAGTTCACAATTTATTCAGAGTTCAACAAGCAGCAATATAATAGCACAGAGCTCCTTCATCTCCATGAGCCACTGGCGATCATGTTGGTTGTAAGCTCGAAGACACGTCTCACTCATCGTCGTAGTAGCCTGCAACATTTAACGTTGCAGCCCAGGGAATTTGGGTCAAAACCTTGTAACAGGCCGGCAAGTGAATACTATGGTGGAATATGAAATGGCAAGACTAATACTACATGCTTATCTGGCTGGTGGGGTTGAAGGCTATTGCATAAAGCCAATTTTCTCCTACTTTTCACAAACATTTTATTTTCAACTTTTCAATATGAGACACACCCATGGAACGCATCCAAGGTCTCATATACCCGAGTTCACCCATCACATTTTATTATGAAATTGGAATGAAGAGATCCTCCGACAACTTCCTTGCTTAGCTACTCAACATTGTCCGTAACCGAGGACACGGCTATGATCATAGTTTTATTACTCTCGAGAGTTTGTGACACTTTCCCCACTAGACTCGATCGACCCATTCTATCCTTAACCCTCATTTAGTGAAAAGGAAAGGAGAAGACCGAGACGAGACCTTTTGGAAGCTCTTTCCCAACCACTACTGGCTTGACCCGTTCCAACCTACATCCCCTACATCTGCTTGTCAAGCCGGGTCGGTTCCAAGCTACTTACTTAGTCAAGACAGAGCCCATATGACTAGTGGCTGCACTGGAAGCAACTAAACATGGAGTGACATCGAATCTCAATACCCTGGGTGGCCAACCACAAGTGCACATACTCAGGTTAGACCACAAGAAAATGGCCCTGAGTAGCCACTCAACTTCGCACACCTCGACAAACCAAATCCACCCAGGTGATTCATTAATTTAGTAGAGTTTTCACTAAACTTACTACTTCAAAAACTTCACAATTGCAGCAAGCATTTCTACTAAATAATGTAGGTACCTAGTCAACACGAGAGATCTAACAGGTTTGCATAGCATAATTAAAACAATAGTAAACCTATCATGCATACCACTAAAATAATCTATAATGCAATTAAGAAAATAATAGGTCCTTCATGAGTGTATACACTTGCCTTGATCGTTGTTCGGGTTGTCGCAGCACTCACAGTACGTCTGGCACTCCTCACAATCTAATCAACAAGCAAACAATCACCAAATCAATACAACAAGCAATATAATGGCAATACAAAAATAATATGAATGCATGAAATGCAAGCTAACACTCCACAATTTAAGGAAATAAGATTATATTAAAGTTTCTATTGTCTAACATATGCATGATGCTCATGATCACAATTTTTATAGTGTTTAATAATTTAGAAAGTAATTTATAGGCTAGAATACCTTATTTTAGGATTCTGTGAAAATCATTTAAATGCATGATGCAAAGGTGCAATTTGAACACACCACTGGATAGAAAACATTTTTCCAAGCATTTTGATATAAAGTTTGCAATTTTTGGATAAGCAGAACTCAAGATATGGATTTTACAAGATTGCACAAAAATCTGGGATTTTATTCATTTTCTGGGAATTACAAATCAGCCGCTGACTGGGCTTGCTGACTGGGCGCTGACGGTGCAGCCACATGGCGCGATTCTACTGGCCCGTACCGATTCGGTAAACAAAGAAAGAACACGGCCGTTGGATCGAAATCCAACGGTCCCCGTTAGATCCATCCGTGCCCGGTGGTGCTAGGTCACCGGAGCACGGTGGCGACGGCGGCGACGCGGCCGGCGTGGGCGTTCCCGGCGATTGGGGGCTCCCGGGGATGAACGCGTCCTACCTAGATGACCGTAGCGGCGAGGCGAGGTCGGTGGCGCGGCGGTGGGCTTCGGCTCCTCTTCTTCTTCCCGGAATCGGTCGCCGGAGTTGCGGCCAGCGGCGGTCCGAGGCGGCAGTGGACGTATCCGACGACCTGGCGAGCAAACAACCGTCAAACGGTGTCAAAACGGAAGAGCAAGGAGAGGGGAGGGAGATAGGGTGCAGGGGGAGGGCGGGGAGTGGCCGGAGTGGCCGCGGCGTGCGGATTTACCGGCGGCGGGCGGCGGCGGCACGAGCTCGAGATCCAGCAGCCTGGCGGCGGGCCTGCTAGGGTTTCGAGCGGAGGTGAGAGAGGGAGGGGAGAGGCTTAAAAGGGCGGGGTCGCGCTGTTGATTGGGAGCTCGAAACGCCCGCAATCAAGGCAGCGGACGGCGGCGGTTTCCGGTGGGCGTGGGCGCGATTTGGGGAAGAACACGGCTGACGTGCGGGGCCCGTCGGTCAGAGAGAGAGAGAGGGGGAGGGCGGGAGGCTGCTGGCGGGCTGCGGCGAGGACGATAACGGGCCGCAGTTTGGGCCGGATCGGGCTGGCTCGGCCGGAACGGCCGGCTCCCCCCTTTTTTTTTTGTTCTGTTCTTTTCTTTTTACTGTTTTTTTTCCAAAAGCTATCAAAATAGTATCAAAACAAAATAGAAAATTTTGAATAAATACTTTTTGGAACCCTGGTTCTGTATAGAACACAATGGCACAAAGTTTTCAGTTAAATAAAGAGAAAATAATTGGTTTAGTGACAAGGGTTGTTTAGCACCCTATTATGTCAAAACAAAATATTTAAACCAAAAATTATTTTTAAAGGTTCAAAGCAAGATTTTTATATGCAATAAAACATGATGCTTATGAATGGATGCATGCTTATGCATTTTGGAAAATTGGGATGTTACAATCGCGCTAGGTTTAGGGTTTCGGGGTGAGCGAGAAAAAGAGTGAGGGGAGAGAGGGAGAGCAGGGCCTCCGTGGCCTCTTAACCACAAGGGAGGAGCACTTCAGCGTCGAGCTGGTGCGACGGGGACGTTGGCGACGAGCTCAGTCGCTACAGCGATGGAGCTACAGGAAGGAGACGACCATTTTGCAGAAAACCCCCTGGCTTAATTAAGGTTTATTGCATTTTGGTCCAGCAGTCTGTTAAGGATTTAAATTGAGGCACTTAAATTTTTTTGAAAATTCTGGAAAAATTCACATAGCATTTATATTAAACTAGGAAGCTGTCCTAAAAGTTTCAGCCCATTTGGAAAATATTTTATGTGTAACTTATTTTAGAAAATGCTCACAGGCATTATGGGGTCTTTGTTAAATTATGGACGCGACTACGTAGAAGTTGCTTCAATTTGGCAAATCTGTAAGCACCCACGTGTTGAACACATGTGGGGTTCGTGCAATTTTTTTCCAGCCAAACGAAACAATCGGTGAGCACATTAGCATGCACGTACTAAAAGCCAAAACTGTTGATGTCATCCTGCATTAAATACCAAATTCGAAAATTTAAAATGTTTTGTAGCTCAAACCGTTTATGTGATTTATGATCCGTTTTCACCGTTGGACTAGTCGCGTCGAGATCTTCGAAACTAGATCCCATGTTAATATATTTCGACGAAAAAAAATTCGGACCCAAAAGTTACCAACCACTAACACATAAGTTATCAGGCTGTATTATGTAAGTTACCGCCCACACAACGATTAATTTTGGACGCAACTATACAATGGATGGTAACTCCATCGGTCCAGAGAGGTTAACTCCATCAGTCTAGGTTGGGTAACTACGTCACTACTTGGTGGTAACTCTATCAGTTTAGGGTGGGTAACTCTATCAATTTTTGATGGTTAACTCCATCAGTTTAGGATAACTCCATCATTATTGAGTGGATGGGTAACTCCATTACTATTGGGTGGGTAACTCTATCGCCACTGGGTGGTAACTCCATCACTACTAGGTGGTAATTTTATTAGTCTAGGGTAGGTAACTTTATCGGTTTAGAGAGAATAACTCCATCGGTCTACAATGGGTAACTCCATCACGACTGTGTGGTAACTCTATCAGTCGATGATGGGTAACTTCATCAATATAGGGTGGGTAACTCAATCAGTTCAGGGTTGGTAACTCCTTCAGTCCGGGATGGTAAATTCATTTGTCTAGGGTGTGTAACAATATCACTACTGGGTGGTAACTCCATCATTGTTGGGTGGGTAACTTCATCACTACTGTATGGTAACTCCATCACTACTTGGTGGGTAGGTTCATCAGTTTAGGGTGGGTAACTCCATCGCTACTGGGCGGTAACTTTACCAGTTTAGGGTTGGTAACTTCATCACTACGAGGGCGGTAACTTCATCAGATTAGGCTTGATAACTACATCACTTCTGGATGGGTAACTCCATCAGTTTAGGGTGGGTAACTCCATCACTATTGGGTAGTAACTTCATTAGTGTATGTCGGGTAACTCCATCACGATTGAGCGGTAACTTCATCAGTTTACGATTGGAAACTCCATCGCTACTGGGTGCTAACTCCATCACTACTGGGTGGTAACTTCATTAGTTTAGGTTGGTAACTTCATCGCTACGGTGTGGTAACTTCAGTAGCTTAGGGGTGGTAACTACATCACTTCAGTGTGGGTAGCTCCATCAGTTTAGGCTGGATAACTACATCACTACTGGGTGGGCAACTTAATCAGTCTAGGGTGGGTAACTTAATCACTACACGTCACGCTCTTCACGGAGACCCTCGACGAGGATCATTGCTTAGTCATCAAAACGGCATCCATCGGAGTGGTTCCTCTGATCATGACATGATCGGATAATATATACGGCATGGATCGGACAACAAATCTCGATGAGCTTATCGGACAACGATGACAAGAGGGATGGTGGCTTTATGTTCTGTTATTTGTATGGTGCAAAATAAGCTTTGCATCACAGGACTATGTACTCACGGCTGTGTTATGTAGCTAGCCTGGAATGGAATCGTTGCTACTACAGATCGAGCAGGATGGACAAGCTATCTGGCCGTCTCTGCTAGCAGTAGCAACAACGGATGCAGCCGGACGAGCTCAACTTGGTCGCACGCACGGGGCGGAGCTGTCGGATACAAATCTGTTGTTGCCGCCGGACGGGGCGGAGCTCAACTTGGTCGCACGCACGGGGTGAAGCTCGTGAGGTGGTCGGGGAGGCTGGAGAAGGCCGGGAGCTGCCGAAGAAGCGTGGCGGCGGCGGCCGGAGGCGAGGAAGAACTGCTCGATCAGCTCGTTCCTGAGCATCCCAACATGGAATCTTCGGGTGTGGAGGAAGCCATCGGCAAGGCGGAGCTTCTAGACACGAAGACGTAGCTCGGGGACGTCCATGGTGAAGGTGAGGAACACAACGCGAACGGCGGCAGGTTCTGGGCACCAGTCATGTTCCCGTCGTACGCTACACGCTAGCACCCGATACTCGCTAGGGAGGATGAACACGTCATGGAGGAGGTACTAGACATCTCCACTTGGTCCGGGGATGTTGGAGATGACGGAATCGAACGCAGCGAGCTTCGGCCACCGCCTTCTCCGCCGCGACGGTCCCCACGACCTAGAGGTGCGTGGCGAGCTGCGCCGTGAGGAAGGCGCACTGGACCACGCCGTCCGGAGGAGGGGAGAGAGGCAAGGCCGCGAGCGCTTGGAGCACGAGCGACGCGGCCGCGAGAGCCGTGAACGCCGCGAGCCTCTCCATGAAGCTCCTCCTCCCGCGGCCGCGGCCGCCCGTGATGGCTTCACGAGCAGGGGCTCCTCTTCCTCCTGATGGAGAGCTCCGCGGGGAGTCGGAGGCGGGCGCGAAGGGAGAGGGCGATGGCGGCGAGGAGGAAGAGGAAGTCGACAGCCCGAGGAGCGCGACATGCGCGTGACCGTTCCGCGTCGATCTGGTCCGTCCATCGCCGATCGGACGGCTGACGAGGCGCTTCGCGTTTTGCCAGTTTCAAGCTGCTTCTGATTAGATTTCCTCTAAATTATTTAATTTGGCGGTTGAATTACCTTTGCAACATTCATATTTGAAACTATTGGAACTTCCTGGACAAATATGAAGTTCAAATTGAATTTTGTTTATCCAACAACATTCACCATCATTGATTTATTAATTGTTGCCATAGCATTATTTCATGTTAAGCAATTTAGGTATGGATGCCATGATGCGATATGAAATGCAAAAGTGAAAATTTGGTTCAAATTTTACAGTACCAAACTGGGGCTGTTACAAATCTACCCCCTTACAAGAATCTCGTCCCGAGATTCCTAGAGTAGAAAGAGAGAGGAGGGAAACATGACAACACGTGTCTTCCACGATCTTCTCGATCACATGATGATCTTCCTTGTGATAGAGCATAAGCTAACAAGCATGACATGCCAATGTGGCGGAAAGAGCAGAAGATAGCTCAAGGTGATAGACAAGTTTTCTCCAAGGGTTGGAGATATGAACTTTGCACAAGACCATAATCCATCGAAGAATAACTAGGAACAACTTGACGAAACAAAGGTCGAGCAGAAGATAGGACAACCGATCACTTGTTCACCCGAATTTATCAGGATCTCTATCCAAGACCAAGACATCACTTCAAACCACCCCGATGTGTAGACCGTAGAGATTTGAAGCACCATGAGGGGAAAAATACATCTTCTAGACTCCAAGCTTTTGACATACAACCAGTTTTCCATAGGGTTAAAAGTCTGGGCCTTAATGTGACTGACGAATTCACACAACGTATGTGGGAGTTGATTAAACTTCAAGTTCAAACACAAGGGAAGGATATAGCACTGATCGACAATTAGATAGAGGGAGAAAACCTCATCGACGAGCTATTGCCACGGTAGAAGGAGCAGGAGGATTGACCGAGACACATTTAGCAACTCCGCTCTAATGTTCTCCTTGAGGTGAAAGATATCACAATCAGGCTTCTAATATCCTCCAATCGTTCATCAAGCGAAGGCCGTACCTCAAGATTGCGAAAATACCATAAAGGTATCGAGTCAAGAGATTTTGTCAATAGACCTTCTGGTGAGTTGTGTGAACCACAACCTCGAACTTGCTAGAATTACAAAATAGGCCTAGGTCATACTCTTGAGAAACACCAACCATCATTTCTGCTTGAGGTTCATATTTTGTCGTGGTATTGTTGAATCTAGCCGCGGCAGGGGTGCCATCGAGCTAGGTAGAGAGAGGGGTTTTGGAGACGTGGGGTGTTTCGGCGACGGGATGACAAAGGGTTTACCCAGCTTCAGATCTCGCAACGGTGGTGAAACCCTACGTGCTGCTATAATTCACTATAAGGCAATATCGCCGATTACAATGAAAGTAGATTGAGAGCGTGCCCTAAGGCGTCCCGTAGGCCGGCTTATAAAGGCGTCCGGACCTAGGGCTTACAGGAGGAAACCTAACCGACTAAGTACAGAGTTCTACTCTAATCCGGCTTGGGCCTTGCCTTGTGGGCTAAGTCTTCCGCAATGCAGGTCGGCTTCTGGAACCTTCCCTTAGCCGGATGGGCCTCCTGCGCTTCATCATACTGGGCCGCCCAGTAAGCCGGATTCCGGCTTACCACCACTATGGGCCACCCTGGTATGCTGGCTTTCAGTCCTCTCTATGAGGATACCTGTTCGGCATAACCCCAACAGTAGCCCCCGGAAAGCTTCAAGTACTTCAGCAGCTGGCTTCAATCTTCCAGCAATAGGTTGTCCGAAAGATTCATCATCCGTCTTCAGTCTTGGAGCATTCCCAGAAACCTGCAATCATGCCGAGCAGCTTTGTCGACTTCGGTGTGCCGGCTCTTCATGCTGAAAAGTACTTGGACGAGTAATGACACGCATTCGTTGATTTGATGGCTATGTCAGACCCATCAATGTGAGTGGAGGAGCATCTTTCAACATTGGGGCTAACTTCCGTTTTTCCCACGCAAGACCCGAGGCGTCGGAGGGAAGAAACATCTCGCAACGGCTCGATCCATGACGCGTGGTGGAAATCTCGGCTCCGGACCGTTGCGTGAATATCAGCGCGTCCGCTATAAATACCGGTCGCCACGGCCACGCACCATTCGCAAACCCTAGCTCCTTCTTCCTCCAAATTCCATTCTTCCTGAGCTAGAGTTCTTCATCTGTGTTCCATGGCATCCAGTGCTCCGAGCTCTCCCGTCGTCGACGCCACGCCTCTCGACATGGCTTCATCAATGGGAGGCTCCACGTCCACGGCCGCCGTCGCCGGCACTGTGCCATCCGCCGCCACCACTTCATCTCCCTCCGCTCCGGTGGA
This sequence comes from Puccinellia tenuiflora, assembly GCA_012064385.1. NCBI lineage: Eukaryota > Viridiplantae > Streptophyta > Magnoliopsida > Poales > Poaceae > Puccinellia > Puccinellia tenuiflora. The sequence continues at coordinate 100,648 of QRDG01001840.1, forward strand.
TTCCTCCGCTGCCACGAGCCGCGACGAGGTGGCTCTCGCAAAAGCCGTAGCCGAAGCCGCTGCTACTATGGCCTCTGCACCCGCGACTGCTGATGCTGCTACCGAAAACGTCACTGCCGGCGAAGAATAGGATGAAGAGGAAGCCGGCAACAACAAAGGTGTATCCTACAACCCGTCCCACAACTGGGCTTGCTCGGTGGCGGATGATGTCGAGCTGAAGGGGATGTAGCCATTCTTCCGTCCTCAGAGTCGGCGCCGACTTGGTGATCCACCCTCGGCGACCCTTCTCCTACTCCCATCAAGGATGAAAGGGTACTTCTTTCTTCTCATGTCGTTAGGGGGTTCTCTTTACCGCCTTCGGCTTTTGTGATAGAGGTCTTAGACTATTACGGCCTCCAACTTCACAACATCACCCCCAACAGCTTGCTATACATCTCCGGCTTTGTAGCACTCTTTGAAGGCTATTTAGGCATAAAACCTAGGTTAGACTTCTTCGAAAGATGCTTCCTAGTCAAGAGGCAAACTATGAACAAGGAGCTGGTGGTGGTCGGCTCTATCAGCTTCAACTGCCGCCGAGATATAGATTGGTACCCTCAGGTGCCAATTGTTGATTCGGCAAAGGGATGGGCGTCCACATTTTTCTACTGCAAGGACGTGGCGCCGCCAAACAGGCTGCAGGGAATTGCCCCATTCACAGACGAAGCCGGCACACCCCTGCCCTCTTGGAAGAAGAAGCCGGCACCTAAAATGTCGGCAGACCATGTCGCCATTCAAGAAAGGATTTCGCAGTTGACTTCCGGCTCTCCTCCCAAAACTGGGGAGGACACCATAATTTGCTGGATGAAGAGACGGATCCAGCCCCTCCAACATCATGCTCGACTTTTATGCGAGTTCACGGGCGACTCTGATCCCATGCGGATCAGTAAAAAAGACTTTGAGCAAGACCTCTTTGAGGCTCGCTTTAACAAGCTTATCAAAGCCCGGCCTGGCGAAGGTCGGCAATATGAAGAGTCGCTGCCGATGTATACGGCAGCCAACCCTCCCCCAAAGGTACTTTGCCGAATCCAAAGTTCAATTCTTTGAGAGATTCGAGTCTGCTTAACAATCTGACTTGTGTTTATTCTTCAGATTCCCGGTGTTGCCGTCTTCGGGTCAGCTGGTACGTCGTCCAGCAAAGTGACCAAGCGGCCAGTCACCTTTTCTTCGGCTCTTGCAGAGAGCCGGAAGAGGAAAGGCCAATCTAACACGATTGGCGCCAAGTCATCAGAAGATGACGACGCTCTCACTGGGCTCAATATCCCCAGCAAGAAGTAAGTCGGCTAACAACATCTCCTCCTTACTCTGCAACAACGCTGGATTTGCTAAGCTTATAAAGAAGGGCGCTTCCTTGAAAATAAAGACGCTTGCCACAAGGAAGAAAGCTTCACCCGCCATTCTGTAACGCCCCGACCCCGGAATTATACAGAGAGGCTATGTATTCGACACCACCATCAATGTATAAATCAAAGATTGAGACTTGTGGAACAGAACTGGCACAAAGCATGACTCTACGACACAAAACATATAGCAACTCATATAACGAGAAGAATACAAATATTACACAGCAAAAGGTCACAGACCTTCAAATCATCAAGCGGAAGCGGGTAGTGTTGTCTAACAACAAGAAGCAAACATATGGCCTAAGAGGCCTACAATAAACATCATCCCAGCCAGCTTGTTCCACGGTCCCAAGCTGCCACCTGGGAACCCCAGACTAGTAGTCGACGTCAATGAAGAACCCACCTAGCTGCTCGGTGTCGTCCTCCTCTGAAATACAAAATCATAGAGGCAGCAAAGAGAGACTGAGTACGACGTACTCGCAAGTTTAGTAGGGCGATATAGGCCCAATGACTGACGGAGGCTCTAAAGCTTTATATGTAGTTCTTTTGCATAAAGCTAATTTTCATAAACCGAAACATAAGTGACACATGGCATTCGTCTACTCAGAATATTTATATAAAGGGGTAAGAGAGTATCATTATCATCTTCGGTTCTCGGCGAACCTACTTACCACCATCACCATTCATCTCACACAAAGGCACTCCCTCGACTCACCCTCGAGGAAATGAACCTCTATCTCAAGTTGATTATGCAACCTTTAGCTGCCATATCAATTAGGTTAATGTTATCTATGAGCTAATCCGCCTTTCCCAAGAGTTTGTCCATAACCGTGGACACGGCTTTTCGAAAAGATTTACCCTGCAGGGGTGTACTATTTTACCCATTGGTACCGTCCGGCTCACCTAGTTGGCCCTCTTCCGGGGAAGGCCGGCAAGCAGGCGCGGTTAAACCTTTACCTCGCGTGAGACTATCCAAGAGTCATCTGTGGCCACAGGGCAAGTTTACCCAGCCCCAGCCCCTGCCCCATCGCCACGTCCTAAATGCAAATCCTCATCAACATCATCTTTTCCACTCACACGCAAATGGAAAACCGAACTAGAGGACCCTTGGATACGCCCGCACAAGTTATTCGGTCAGTAAGGCGCCCATACACCCACCAATGGCAGCACGCTCGGTTCTTGGTTCTAGCTAAAAGCACTCTCAGCCTAGGTGGCAAGAATGAGGCAAAACACCCTCCCCGAGGGCAACTCATCCAGCCTTTAGCAATTTAATTAAGCATCACAATTATCCACCATGCCCGAATCATTCCATCATCATCAACAATTACGGAATTAATAACGGACATAACTAGTATCTATTTAAGCATGTCTAAGCATAGCTAAGCATATGATACAACAATTCTATCTTGTATCTCGGCCAACACTTCACCCTAGGGTTCATAGGTAGGGATACATGTGATTGGCTCGGGGAAGACATGCATCATAGGATATTCTAATATTACCAAAGAGACATTTGAACCGCATGCAATATTATGGTGGATAAAATAATTTGATAAAAGCATAGGATGCTAGATGCCAAGAAGGTTAGGTTATCTCTTGCCTTGCTGCCCGGGTAGCGTAGTACTGCTCGTCGGGGTAGGAGAGGGAACCCTCGACTTCGGAATCTATCGATACCCAAAGAAAATACAAAGCACACATAAATCACACGAACACAAGATGCAATGCTCAATCACATGATGACATGTCAAGTTGATGCAAAGATATCATTATATAAAATAAAAGCAAAATTAAATGAGGAGCCAAATAATTAGTGCAATTATTTGGAAGCAACCCCATATTTATCTTAATGGCCACATTCCTTATCAAATATTAATTTATTAGAGAGGTGGCTCAATTATGCATGAACATGACATGAATGGGTAGGGTTCGTTCTTCCGATCATTTTGATACTTTATTTGTAATTTTCGGAGCACCGATGAATAATTTACAAATTAATTAAATAATTGAATTTACTTCATTTAATCAAATTATGAATAACATCAAATAAAGTTTGTGATCATAACATGATATCAGCATGGTTGATTAGCATTTGACAAGTTGATCACTTTGATATTTAATTCTTAATTTTTGGACAATTATTTAATAAGTTATGAAATTTCCTAATTTGGGATTATTTAACCCATTTTAGAAATTTATAATTAAACACCAAAATCATTTATTCAAAAGGCAAGACAAAATTACCCAAAGATCGGAAATGTTTTTTCTGAGCAATTTCATATTTAATTTGCAATTTTTGGATCAATATTGAAAAGATACAAAAGTTTTTAATTTAGTTTAATTCATAAAAGGAAAAGCCTGAGGCAGACTGGCCGGCCTCACTGCCGCCAGGCCGGGCCCGAGCCGGGACGTCACCCGAAGCAACCGGCCTAGTGGCCGGCCCAGGCTGGGGTGCGGGCCGGGCCACTACCCGAAGGTGCCGGCCTTTGGCCGGCCCAGACCGATGCCAGGCCGGGTCAGCGGCCACAGCGGGAAGCACGACCGGCACGGCGCGCGACGGCGACCGCGGCGGTGAGCGACTGCGGCGAGACGAGGGGGAGGGGACAGGGAAGAGGGAGGAGGTCCGAGAGGGCTCGGGGCTCACCCTTGGTGCGTGCGCGCATGTGGCGAGAGCGGAGGAGGGGGAGAGCGACGGCGGCGTGCTCGACATGCGGCGGCCGGCGCGGGAGGAGGGCGACGCAGCATGCCCAGGTGAGGGCGTCCCGGCTCGCTTCCCTCAACAGGAAGGCAGGGGGCGTCGGCGCGGAGCCGACGGCGGCCCTAGATTGCACCCTGGTGGCCGGAGTCGACGGAGGGGACGGCGAGGAGCTCGGAGTGCAGCGGCCAGACGCGGGGGAAGTCGAGGACGCAGACGTCGGTCCCGGGCTTCCCGGCCCGATTCCGCAGGTGGGTAGGGGGAAGAGGATGCGGCGGAGCTGATGGCGTCGTCGGCTTGTCTCGGGGAACTCCCAAACTATGGTGAATCGACGACGTCGGCGTCGGCGTCGCGGAGGGCAGCGAGGGGAACGAGAGCCGTTCTCGATCCGGAAAAAGGGGAAGAAAGGAGAGGTGAGGGAGGTGCGGAGCAGGTGAGCGACGTGGGGGTGCTCCTTAGCGTCCAGGGCCACGGCGGCATGGAGCAGCGCGGCCGGCAACTCGGCATGGCGCCAGTGCCGCCAGCTACTGTGGAGAAGAAGAGGAACTTCCAAAGAACCCCCTGGCAACATTTTCACAAATTGCAAAAAGGTCCCCAGCAAGGTTTGGCGATTTAAAAGGGGCACCAGGACAATTTTATAAATTCCACAAAAATTCATATAGGCCTCCCTTGTCCTTTAGAAACTCCACAAAAATTGGTGGTTCAAAATAAAGGTTTGCACCACATTTGTTCCTAAGGTTTAGTTATAGCTATTTTTGATAATTCCAAAATAGATTTATTTGGAGCATTTATACATTTCAAAAATACTAAAAATATTCATGGAGGCTCTAACAATAACATTGACGCTCCCCATGATTTTATTTGAATTTTGGAAAACTTAACTTGGTTCCAAAATAGAATTGAATAAACCAATAAGGAAGAAACTCAAATTTATTTATTTGATTGGCATTTATAAAAATATATTCTTAGAACTTCCGGAACAATTTGGAAATTCAAGAATAAGTTGGTTTGTCCATTTTGGGCAAAGCATTTAGTTTTGGAAAATTGAGGAAGGGTTTTGCTTCCTTTGTTTTAAGGTGTTGCTTTATTTAAAATTAGCAATTTAAATAATTATGCCATGATGCAATACGAAACAAAAAGTGAAAAATTTGGCCCATATTTTAGGGTACCAAATCTGGGCTGTTACAATTCTACCCCCTTACAGGAATCTCGTCCCGAGATTCTAGAGTTGGGAAAGGGATGAGGGGAACATGACCACACACATCTTCCTCGTCGCAGAGATTTGGCTAACTAACATGACATGCCAAAGGCGGAAAGAACTGGAGATAACTTAAGGTGGTAGACAAAATGACTCTTGCCCAAAACCATAGGTTATTGAGAGGAAAAGGAACGACTTGACCAAACAAAGGTCGAGCCGATGATAGGACAACCGATCACTTTTGCTTGAGATTCGGAGTTGCTTAGCCGTGTGGGTAACTCAGAATTGGCATGTCCGAGGAAGGAGTTTGCTAAAGTTAGCCGACAGATAGGATAACTAGATTCTCAGATAGAGGCTACATGGCCAAGCTCCAGAATTAACAAAACTGTAGCAAGAGGGTTGTTGATGCATAGCTCACCCATAAGGACGCTGGGGTCCTCTTTAGCTTCGTCAGCAGAGGCGTTGGGGCACTCCCAGCAGTAGTGACCCATCTGGCCACAGGTGTAGCAGGCGTGTCTCCCGGGGTTGTCTACCCTCTGGCGCTTCTTCCTCGGGGCGTGGATGGCGTCCTGAGCGATTTTATCACGGGCATCCTTTAATGCGTCTACTACGACTTCCATAGGACACTCAGCTGGAGGATGATCATTCCCTTCGCATAGGTAGCAAGTGGCACTAACGGTTGGGCAACCGCCGAGTGGATGCTCGTTGAAACAGTGCGGGCAACTGCCGTGGCATTGACTCGCCTGATGTCCACCCCTTCCGCACTGACTGCACCCCTTTCCTCGTGGTGCTCCTCTCCTACCGGGGTACCGAAGGGGGCACTCCCTGCACGGATGACCGGGTTCCTTACAGATGTAGCACCTGCGTTTGTCTATCACATTGGCGTCCGGCCCTCTAACTCCGGTGAGGTGCTCACTACTTTTCTTGGGCAGATCTTTAGTTGTATGGGATTTTGCCGATCAACGGGTGTCCACTGGTCCCATGGAGTGGCTTCGTTTTGGTAGAGCGGAGGACGTTGTGCCATTCTGTAGATTTGACAAGGACGCAGTTAGTATCTAACTCCGATGGATAGGGTAGATCATTAGAGTGCTTCCGGATGTAGATATTGAATTAACATCAGGGTTCAACAGAAAAGATCTTGGGTTAAAGATCAGCTTCATGTACTGGGACCCACAATAGCATAATGCCCACAAGGGTGACAACCCTCATGAAACATTACACCGGAGCCCTAGCACAATCCGGGACCCTCGGTTCAAGATCTTGGGCTAAGGCAAGAAATATCTTGACGAACCACTATACTTTCTTCCTTCATGTTTTAGATTTGGCAGACGAGTAGCTATAACTAGTAACTAGAGGTAGAAACCCAACCCCGTGATCCTAAAGATTTAGAACTTTGCCGACGATCAGAAGAACCGTTAAAAACCAAATAGAGATAAGATGGCACCGAGATCAGAGTGAATTGGATAAGGAGTAAAAAGAATCCTAGGAGGGTTTTCACAACTCATTTTTAGGTTAAAAATAATTTTCACGAACTAGACTCAACATCGACCAATAGAAAGGGTTTCCTACAGGCAGTCCTGCTCTGATACCAACTTGTAACGCCCTGACCCCGGAATTATACAGAGAGGCTATGTATTCGACACCACCATCAATGTATAAATCAAAGATCGAGACTTGTGGAACAGAAATGGCACAAAGCATGACTCTACGACACAAAACATATAGCAACTCATATAACGAGAAGAATACAAATATTACACAGCAAAAGGTCACAGACCTTCAAATCATCAAGCGGAAGCGGGTAGTGTTGTCTAACAACAAGAAGCAAACATATGGCCTAAGAGGCCTACAATAAACATCATCCCAGCCAGCTTGTTCCACGGTCCCAAGCTGCCACCTGGGAACCCCAAACTAGTAGTCGACGTCAACGAAGAACCCACCTAGCTGCTCGGTGTCGTCCTCCTCTGAAATACAAAATCATAGAGGCAGCAAAGAGAGACTGAGTACGACGTACTCGCAAGTTTAGTAGGGCGATATAGGCCCAATGACTAACGGAGGCTCTAAAGCTTTATATGTAGTTCTTTTGCATAAAGCTAATTTTCATAAACCGAAACATAAGTGACACCTGGCATTTGTCTACTCAGAATATTTATATAAAGGGGTAAGAGAGTATCATTATCATCTTCGGTTCTCGGCGAACCTACTTACCACCATCACCATTCATCTCACACAAAGGCACTCCCTCGACTCACCCTCGAGGAAATGAACCTCTATCTCAAGTTGATTATGCAACCTTTAGCTGCCATATCAATTAGGTTAATGTTATCTATGAGCTAATCCGCCTTTCCCAAGAGTTTGTCCATAACCGTGGACACGGCTTTTCGAAAAGATTTACCCTGCAGGGGTGTACTATTTTACCCATTGGTACCGTCCGGCTCACCTAGTTGGCCCTCTTCCGGGGAAGGCCGGCAAGCAGGCGCGGTTAAACCTTTACCTCGCGTGAGACTATCCAAGAGTCATCTGTGGCCACAGGGCAAGTTTACCCAGCCCCAGCCCCTGCCCCATCGCCACGTCCTAAACACAAATCCTCATCAACATCATCTTTTCCACTCACACGCAAATGGAAAACCGAACTAGAGGACCCTTGGATACGCCCGCACAAGTTATTCGGTCAGTAAGGCGCCCATACACCCACCAATGGCAGCACGCTCGGTTCTTGGTTCTAGCTAAAAGCACTCTCAGCCTAGGCGGCAAGAATGAGGCAAAACACCCTCCCCGAGGGCAACTCATCCCAGCCTTTTAGCAATTTAATTAAGCATCACAATTATCCACCATGCCCGAATCATTCCATCATCATCAACAATTACGGAATTAATAACGGACATAAAGCATCTATTTAAGCATGGCTAAGCATAGCTAAGCATATGAATACAACAATTCTATCTTTATCTCGGCCAACACTTCAACCCTAGGGTTCATAGGTAGGGATACATGTGATTGGCTCGGGGAAGAACATGCATTCATAGGATATTCTAATATTTACCAAAGAGACATTTGAACCGCATGCAATATTATGGTGGATAAAATAATTTGATAAAATCATAGGATGCTAGATGCCAAGAAGGTTAGGTTATCTCTTGCCTTGCTGCCGGGTAGCGTAGTATTGCTCGTCGGGGTAGGAGAGGGAACCCTCGACTCCGGAATCTATCGATACCCAAAGAAAATACAAAGCACACATAAATCACACGAACACAAGATGCAATGCTCAATCACATGATGACATGTCAAGTTGATGCAAAGATATCATTATATAAAATAAAAGCAAAATTAAATGAGGAGCCAAATAATTAGTGCAATTATTTGGAAGCAACCCCATATTTATCTTAATGGCCACATTCCTTATCAAATATTAATTTATTAGAGAGGTGGCTCAATTATGCATGAACATGACATGAATGGATAGGTTTCGTCATTCCAATCAATTTGGTACCTCATTTGTAATTTTCGGAGCACCGAAGAATAATTGACAAATTAATTAAATAATTGAATTTACTTCATTTAATCAAATTATGAATAACATCAAATAAAAGTTTGTGATCATAACATGATATCAGCATGGTTGATTAGCATTTGACAAGTTGATCACTTTGATATTTAATTCTTAATTTTGGACAATTATTTAATAAGTTATGAAATTTCCTAATTTGGGATTATTTAACCCATTTTAGGAATTCTTTATTAAACATCAAAAATTTATTTAAACAAAGGTCAAAACAATGCTACCAAAAGATAGGAGATGTTTTTCTGAACAATTTGACCTTTGGTTTGTCCAATTTGGATCATTATTCAAAAAGATATGACTTATCTAAACTCCAATTTAATTTTCCAATTTTGCAGGAATTACTGTACGGGCCGGCCTCCAAACCGGCCCAGACCGGGGCACAGGCCGGGGGGTGGCCCGAGGGGTCCGGCCTCGGTACCGGCCCAGGCTGGGCGCCAGGCCGGGACGTCACCCGAAGCAACCGGCCTAGTGGCCGGCCCAGGCTGGGGTGCGGGCCGGGCCACTACCCGAAGGTGCCGGCCTTTTGGCCGGCCCAGACCGATGCCAGGCCGGGTCAGCGGCCACAGCGGGAAGCCACGACCGGCACGGTGCGCGACGGCGACCGCGGCGGTGAGCGACTGCGGCGAGGCGAGGGGGAGGGGATAGGGAAGAGGGAGGAGGTCCGAGAGGGCTCGGGGCTCACCCTTGGTGCGTGCGCGCATGTGGCGAGAGCGGAGGAGGGGAAGAGCGACGGCGGCGTGCTCGACATGCGGCGGCCGGCGCGGGAGGAGGGCGACGCAGCATGCCCAGGTGAGGGCGTCCCGGCTCGCTTCCCTCAACAGGAAGGCAGGGGGCGTCGGCGCGGAGCCGACGGCGGCCCTAGATTGCACCCTGGTGGCCGGAGTCGACGGAGGGGACGGCGAGGAGCTCGGCGTGCAGCGGCCAGACGCGGGGGAAGTCGAGGACGCAGACGTCGGTCCCGGGCTTCCCGGCCCGATTCCGCAGGTGGGTAGGGGGAAGAGGATGCGGCGGAGCTGATGGCGTCGTCGGCTTGTCTCGGGGAACTCCCAAACTATGGTGAATCGACGACGTCGGCGTCGGCGTCGCGGAGGGCAGCGAGGGGAACGAGAGCCGTTCTCGATCCGAAAAAAGGGGAAGAAAAGGAGAGGAGAGGGAGGTGCGGAGCAGGTGAGCGACGTGGGGGCGCTCCTTACGTCCAGGGCCACGGCGGCATGGAGCAGCGCGGCCGGCAACTCGGCATGGCGCCAGTGCCGCCAGCTACTGTGGAGAAGAAGAGGAACTTCCAAAGAACCCCCTGGCAACATTTTCACAAATTGCAAAAGGTCCCCAGCAAGGTTTGGCGATTTAAAAGGGGCACCAGGACAATTTTATAAATTCCACAAAAATTCATATAGGCCCTATTTAACCCTTAGATTCTCCCCAAAATTTGGTGGTCCAAAATAAATTGATTTGGGCTACATTTGTTCACCACTTTTAGATTTAGGCATTTTCGATAAATTCCAAAATAGCTTTATTTGGGGCATTTAAACATTTCAATAATTTATGAAGATATTTATGGAGGCTCATATTATAACAATGAATCACCCCATAATTTTAGTTTGAAATTTAGGAAAACTTAACTTGGTTCCAACAACAGAATTTGACAAGAACCAAATTGATTTCTCAAACTTTATTTGCTTGTTAAGAATTTGCCCTTACCAAATAATTAAGATTGGGTGATTGAAACTTCCTGGACAAATTGGAAGTTCAAGTTAATTTGATTTAAACATTCTGGGCAATGCCTTTAGTTTGGAGAAACTGGGAAGGGTTTGCTCCCTTTGTCTTTAATTTTCAATTGTTGCTTTATTTACCATTAGCAATTTAAAATGGATGCCATGATGCAATGCACAACAAAAGTGAAAATTTGGCCCATATTTTAGGGTACCAAAACAGGGCTGTTACACATTCCTCCCCCAACTCCTTTGGCTTCAAAGCCGACTCCGATGGAAGAGAGCTCCGCCTGCACCATGATTACAGCTCCACCTCTCGGGAGAGCCGGGATTACTCCTCCGACTCAATGGACGGAGATGACGGGGAAGGTGGCAGAACCTGCCTCTCCAAGGGCTGAAGCTCCAGCTAATGATGCCCCAACCTTTCCTCCAATCAAATCAGAAGCCTTCGACGAGGAGGGATCAAGCCGGAGTTCATGAGTCGATTCATGAAAGCACCTCGGCTTCCTCGGAAGAAAGGAACAACCCTCCGGGATGACGAGACTGATTAGACCAAGGCCTATGACACCTTTGATCTCATAGAGATCCTTGAAGATCAGCAGAATTACTTTGCTGAAAGCTTTGAAGCCGGCATGACGCTTCTCCGTGAACACTACCAGGTACATATCTTCCCCAGTAGCCCCCGAGCACTATGCCGGGTTAAGTTAGAAGAACTAGCCGACATAGTGATCCGAGTCAATGCGTATGCAACTGCTTAGCCCCCTAGCCATGAAATGCCGTCATGTAGCCACTTTGACTTGTCAATATAGCTTTAGGCTTTTAGCAATTCCTTACGCAGATCCACCGAAAAATTGGCGCTGAAACCATCAATTGTTTGGGTGTACGAAATCAGGAGATGTGCCGGCTGAAAACTGAGCTGGCGAACAAGGACGCCATCATCGCCGGGTTTGAGGCGGACCGGGTTCAGTATCAAGGTAGAAATGCCGAAAACTTAACTTTGTATAATGGTTATTTTTGTACTGCTAACATTTTGTTTTGCAGATGCCATTATAAAAGCCAAGGAGCTTGCTGAGAACGCCGACATTCTCGACCGGCTCTGCGACGAAAACTCTGAGCTAAAAAAGCTTAATCAGACAATGTCGACGGAGCTAGAGATGGCCAAGAAGGGCCTTGCTCAAGCCAAACAACTCTTGGAGACAGAGAGGCAAAATCACAAGGATGCCCTTCGTGAAATCCAGGACCGGCTTGACAAGCACCTCGACGAATCGGTGGCCATCGACAGTCAGCTTTTGAGTAAGTTAATTAAAACCTCAATTTCACGGCTTTCTGTCTTTGGTACTGCTAACACGAACTTCACTTTTTACAGCTCCGGCGGGTTATGGCCATGAGCTGACAGCAGAAAACTGGCTTGACCGGATCTTGGAAGTAGGGGAGCTTATCCCGAAGATACTTTCTTCGGGAAGCAAACTTGTCGAGAAATTCTTTCCCGGCAACCCCGAACCCTCGACGGACCTTGCAGGTTTGGAAGCCGAACTGGACGAGGCGACTTCGTTCTTTGACGAACGGTTGCGGTCCAGCGCTCGTGGAGGTGCGAAGACGGCATTAGGCCTAATGATGGCGCACTACCCGGAGGCAGAAGCCTGGCGCGTTGCATCCGGCTTTCCTCTTGAAAAGGAGGACGGCACGCCGCTGGACGATCAAGAACGCAAGAAAATCCTTCGCTCCGTCTCCGGCTACGCCAGCAAAATTGCCAATATGGTCTCCCTGACCACCATCTTCAAGGAAGTGCCCTGCCCGCCAACTCCCGTCCGATCTGACGATGACGGCGAAGAAGCGGACAAGTCTACATAAGTCGAACTTGCTCTTTTGAGCCGGCCTTCCTGAAAATGTAAATATTTAAGATGTAAATCTGTTCAAACAGTATGAAATGCTTGTAAACAACCAAGTCTTTTGCCGTGCTAATTCGTCTTTGTTTTTTGCAAGTTTGCAAATTTTTATGCCTCAGTTTATTCTGGCCTTGACACCTTAGCCTTTAAGCGCCGGCAACCTATTGCGAAGCAAACTTGCTGAGTAACAGGGTACACAATGACCAATCTATTTAGACCCAGAACAAGTGCTGCCTTTCGGTGGCGAAACACTTTGAAGCAACCCGGCGCAAAAAGCTAGAAGACAAACATTAATTTGGCAAAACGTTGTTTTTTCATCACCTTAAGGCGGATTCAACATGAAAGATAGTTTACCAACAAGCAACACAGGCAATTTCGGGGTAAACAGATTATAGCAATATGATCATTGGGAAATAAAGGATGGTACAGATTCTCGAATTTTACATGAGAGAAGCCAATTTTTATTTCATGATCACATTGACATGGTTACAATAGAATTTGCTAAGTGTAAAAAGGACGTAGCTGAGCAATATTCCACGGACGTTTCGTCTCATCTAAATCGTCATCTACATGCCTTTTCCTCTTACGACCTTTCTTCCTGTGATCTTTCTTTGAATCCCTTAAGTCGAGGAGATAATATGACCCGTTTTTCAGAACTTTGCTGATAACGAAAGGTCCTTCCCATGGAGGGGATAATTTGTGCTGCCGGCTTTGCACAAGCCGAAGCACTAAGTCGCCTTCTCAAAAAGATCGATTACGCACTCTACGGCTTTGATAGCGACGTAGATCTTGCTGATAGATGGCGGATCATTGGAGAGCCAACTCTCTTTCTTCTTCAAGGATATCCAAGCCGTCTTGACGTGCTTCTTATGCGTCTTCTTTGACGTAGGCTGCGACTCGAGGCGAATCGTGGATCATGTTGGTTGGGAGTACCGCTTCTGCACCATAGACCAAAAAGAAAGGGGTGAAGCCGGTTGATCTATTTGTGGTAGTACGAATACTCCATAAGACCGCCGGCAATTCATCAACCCAAGCGCCGGCTGCTCGATGCAATGGGGTTTCAAGCCTCAGCTTAATACCTTGCAGAATAATGCCGTTAGTGCGCTCTACCTGTCCATTGGATTGCGGGTGTGCCACCGATGCCACGTCGAGCCAGATTTTTGATCGGCTGCAAAACTTCGATAGCTCACCGACGGCAAAGTTTGTGCCATTGTCAGTGATAATGCTATGTGGTATGCCGAATCGAGTTGTTATCTCGACGATGAACTTTGTAGCTGTAGCTCCGTCGAGTTTCTTGATGGGCTTTGCCTCCACCCACTTTGTGAATTTGTCGACCGCCACCAGTAGGTGAGTTAGGCCTCCTCTTGCCGTCTTGAAAGGTCCCACCATGTCGAGCCCCCAGACCGCAAACGGCCAAGCAATAGGGATCGTCCGGAGCTCCTGATCCGGTAAGTGAACCTGCTTTGCGTAGCGCTGACATTCTTCACAAGTTTTGACGATGTTGATAGCATCCTCCTTAGCCGTTAGCCAGAAGAATCCATGCCGAAACACCTTAGCGACCAACGCCTTTGCCGCCACGTGATGCCCACATTCGTCGGAGTGGATTTCCTCAAGGATTTGCCGCCCTTCTTCTGGAGAGACGCATCTTTGGAAAATGCCGGAAGTGCTCCGTTTGTAAAGCTGTCCGTCAATAATCGTGTACGCCTTTGCTCGGCGTTCAATCTGACGGCTCAAAACTTCGTCGTCCTTGGGCAGTTTCCTATTAATCAGGAAATCAATGTAAGGTGTGGTCCGATCTGGGGTTACCAAATACACTTGAACTGATTCTGCCGACAAGGGATAATCTTCGTCGCCGCCTCTGATGGACGGCTTATGTAGATGGTGGAGAAATACATCTGGGGGCACTGCCTTTTGCCTGGAGCCTATTCTGGCCAAGGCGTCAGCAGCTTCATTGTCATCTCGGGAGATATGTCGGACCTTTAAGCTGGTAAAGCATCTGCCGAACTCGTCGACTGTTCTCCTGTATTCCGCCATTGTGGGGCTTTTCGTGTCCCAGCATCCATCAAGTTGCTGTACAACAAGATCTGAGTCGCCATAGCAGAGGATGCGCTTCACTCCCAACTCCTTAGCCATATGAAGGCCATGGAGGAGAGCCTCATACTCTGCTACATTGTTGGTGGCGTTGAAGTGGATTCAGAGGACATAACTGAGCTTGTCACTCTTAGGCGATTTTAGCACTACTCCAGCCCCCGAGCCTTCCTTCATCTTTGAGCCATCAAAGTGCATTATCCAGTACGGAGAATCAGGCAAAGGTGTGCTTTCCATCGCCTCTGTCCAGTCTGCAACAAAATCGGCTTGGACTTGAGATTTGATGGCGGTCCTCGGCTTGTACTGGATGTCGAAAGCTGCTAACTCGATGCCCCATTTGGCGACTCGGCCCGTTGCGTCGGCATTGTTGATGATATCCTTTAATGGAGCTTTGCTGACCACCGTGATTGTGTGATCCTGGAAGTAATGTCGTAGCTTTCTGGCGGCAAAGAATACACCATAGGCTAACTTCTGGTAGTGAGGGTAGCGCTGCTTTGAATCTAAGAACACCTCGCTAATGAAATAGACAGGGCGCTGGTCCGGCCATTGCTTCCCTTCCTCCAGGTGCTCCACTACAATGACGGCACTTATCACGAAATTCGTGGCTGACATGTAGAGGAGAAGCGACTCTTTTTCCCTCGGAGCTGCTAAGATTGGAGCATGCGTCAATGTATACTTCAGCTGCGCCAAAGCTGCCTCTGCTTCCTCTGTCCAAACAAAATTGTCCGACTTTTTGAGGAGCTTGTATAATGGCAATGCTTTGTCACCAAGCCGGCTAATGAATCGGCTTACAGCCGTGGCGGAACCCGTAAGCCGCTGTATGTCCTTTAGACAAGTCGGCCTCTCGATGTTCTGAATCGCCTTTATCTTTTCCGGGTTAACTTCAATTCCTCTTTGAGAAACAATGAAGCCCAGAAGCTTGCCTGTGGGTACTCCGAAGATGCATTTTGCCGGATTAAGCTTCATCTGGTACTCCCTTAGATTTGCAAAGGTTTCCGACAGGTCGGCGATGAGATCACCACGCTTCTTCGACATGACCGCTATGTCGTCGACGTAGACGTGAACATTGCGGCCAATTTGCTTGTCCAAACACCACTGCATACACCTTTGGTAAGTAGCGCCAACGTTCTTTAAGCCGAAAGGCATTGTGATATAGCAGTAATTGCCATAAGGTGTGGTGAAGGATGTATTGACTTGATCTGACTCCTTCATCTTAATCTGATGGTAACCCGAATAAGCGTCCAGAAAACATAGCATCTCTGAGCCGGCAGTTGAATCAATGACCTGATCGATACGCGGTAAGGTGAACGGATCCTTAGGACAGGCTTTGTTTAAGCCAGTGAAATCAATGCACATACGTAGCTCAGAGGTGTTTTTCTTTGGAACAAGCACGAGATTTGCCAACCAATCAGTGTGGACAACTTCACGAATGAATTTGGCGGCAGTGAGCCTTAGGATCTCCTTTCCAACTGCCTTGCGCTTCTCAGTTCCGAGCCGGTGGAGGCCTTGTTTGACCGGCTTAGCATCCTTGTTGACTTTTAAGGAGTGCTCGGCAAGTTTCCTCGGGACACCTGGCATGTCGGATGGTGACCAAGCAAAGATATCCCGGTTCTCACGGAGAAACTTGACGAGCTCGCCTTCCTATTTGTCATCGAGACCGACACCGATGATGGCCTCCTTTATCGGATCATCCTTTGAGAGCTTGATTTTCCTGGTGTCATCCTTTGGCTTGAAGCTCGAGTCAACCATAGAGGATGGCTTTTCAGTTGTCGGCATCTCATCGGGACCTATTGTCTTCTTGAGATCCTCCAACTCTTCCTTGCAGATTTCTTGTTCAGCATGGACGGCATTGGCGGCCTCACATTCCTTGGCTTTCTTGAAGTCTCCTTTGATTGTGATGATCCCATTGGGTCCCGACATTTTTATCTTGCTATAGATGTTGCAGGGCCGAGCCATAAATTTGGCGAAAGCCAGACGTCCAAAGATTGCATGATATGCACTTTTAAATGGTACCACCTCAAAGGAGACATCCTCAGTCCGAAAATTATCAGCTCCGCCAAAGGTGACTTTCAGGGTGATTTGTCCCATCGAAGAGGCTTGTCGTCCCGGCACAATCCCATGAAACTTCACAGTGTTGTGTGTGAGTTGTGACTCGGATAGACGCATCCTCTTCAATGTGGCAGCATAAAGTATGTTGATACTACTTCCACCATCCATGAGCACGTTTGTCAACTTGTATTTGTCGACTATAGGGCTGACGACTAAAGCGTAGGTGCGCTTTGCAGGAACTCTGTCCGGATGATCGCTGCGATCCCACGTGATGGGTGTGTCGGACCAATCCAAATATTGTGGCACCGCAGGCACCGTAGCATTAAGTTCTCACCAAGCCGCCTTTTCTTTGCGAGAGGAATCTGTTGCCAGGTTGACGATGAGACTTTCAGCATGCTTAGGGAATTTGCTGCCTTTTCTTTGGAGGCCGTGTCATCCGACTCTGAGGCAGCGTCGTCCTTCTCTTTGTCGTCCTTCCTGGACTTTCGCTTGTTCCTTGACTTGCCGGCTTTGGGATCCTTGGCAATGTCCCGATTGATGTGACATTGCTGGAGCGTGTGGGAGCTCATTCCATCCGGCCTCAGATGATGAACACAGGGGTTGTGCTTGATGTCGTCATATTTCACCGTTGGCGGTCGGGATGATTGGTTGTTTGCCGGCTTCTTTCCCTGCCACTAGTTATTGCTTGAGCCGCCCTTACCAAAGGCGGCAGCAACCTCGTGAGAAGGGCCGGCTTGGTCTTCAACTTTCTTTTTCCCGGACTCGCGTCGGTGGGTTTCACCGTCTTCCCTGTTGTCATCGTCAGCAGCGGCGTACTTGTTAGCACAAGCGAGCAAGCCCCCCAAGGTTTCCGACTCATCGCTGTAGATCATGAAGCGAAAAGTTGTCCCTTTCCTAAGAGATTGCTTGAAGGCATGGATCGCCTGAGTTTCTGAGACGCCTTCACAAGCGTTTTTGATTTCACTCCATCGTGAGACGAACTCACGGCTGGACTCGTTCTTTTGCTGCACACACCTCTGTAAGTCGAAAATCGACTTTGGGCGCTTATATGTGCCCTGGAAGTGCTGAATAAAGACTCGCTTCATGTCACCCCAGGTATGAACTGTCCTTTCCGGCAAACCTTCAATCCACATACGTGCCGTCCCGGTTAACATCAGGGGCAAAAATCGTACTGCGGAGTCGGCGCTGCCTTGGTATATGTCGCAGGCACTGACGTAATCTGAGAGCCAGGTCTCAGGATTAGCCATACCACTGTACTTCTCCACCATCTTTGTTACGTTCGACAAAGTGGGAGGTAGTATTTGCTCTCTGATTGTTCTGCCAAAACACTTGGGGCCGAGGTATTGGGCATCTCTGGCCGACTTCCTCTCCTCGATTAGGCTTCGAACATCATTGGCTGATGGTGGTTTTCCAACCGACTTTTCTTGCCTTGGCTCTTCCCTGTGACGGCTTTGGCTCACCCGACTCGCATTACGCGGGGGGCTTGGAGTCCTTTGCCGTCGCTGAGGGGTATGTACTTGGAGGGGTTATCTCCCTCTTTGCGTGGTGGAGGCGGCGGTGGAGGTGGCATATGATCTCTGTTACCCTCCATTCGAGGTGGATTTTCCCCTTCACATAGTCCCTCCCGACGGGATGGTGCCGCCTTTTCCTTGTGAGTGTCCTCCTTTCGCTCCCGGCTCCGATGCTCTTCCCGGTTTCAACCGGCCTCGCGATGGCGTGAAGAACCTGTCCGGGATTCCGCGCCTCTAGGTTGCTTGTCCTTCGGGTCCTTGTCGCCGCCTTTGTTGTGGCTGCTTGAGCCGGCTGGGTCATTGTCTGGGTCTGCAGGTGTAGCAGCCATTGGCTTCTTGGCGGTCGAGTTGCAAAGACGAGAGTCGTCAACAAGCCGTCTAGTCTTTACTTGCGAGTCGTTTTGCTGCTGCTGTGCAACCTCCAGTAGATAAGCCGAATATTTAAGTTGAGCATCATGGTCCAACGACTTGTCGAACATGACCTCCTGGGCCACCTCCATGTTTTGGCTGGGGTGTTGAAGTAACACAAATTAGTCACCGGATCACGTCGGTGGTGGTACTTTCTCCAGACTGAATTAACATGGTCGGCTTCCCACTTGCTGCGGAAATCCAACCTCTTATGCAGATTCTTGTCGCGAGCCGGATGGAAGACATCGTCGGCCCCCTTTTCTCTCTGCTTCCGGATGAACTCCGTTTCCTTGTTTGCAATCTCAACCTCGCGCTCCGCTATCTGGGCTGCATGCTCTTCCAGCTCGGCGCGGCGCTTTTCCATGTCGGCTAGCGATGCGTTTGGAGGAAGTGGAGTTAGCAGTTGTTTGTACTTTGCCATCCTTTCTTCGTGCTCCTTTTCTGCTGCTTCGCCAACCGTAGCATCAATGTCGTCTCCTGCAGCCGGTAATCTACCAGTTCCCTTCATTGGAGCCAGCGGTGGCACAAAGTCCACCTTTTGATTTCCGGCTTCTGGAGTTCTTTCTTCGCCATTGGCGGTTTTCGAGGTGTTGGGGTCGTCTTTAGGAGCAGAGACGTCACCCATCAAGACCTCGGCAGGGCGTCCTAGGCAGGATGCAACTTTCCGACTAAAATCGTCGGATTCTCCTTCAGATTCGAGGTCCTGCTCCATATGGGCAGTGTCCCCTGATCCGGCTTCTGAGTCAGCCCCGGCCTGCAAAGCAGGAAGGATAGACTCAGGTTCTGTCATCGACTCGTTAGAGCCGGATTCTCCTAAGATGCCGACAAAGTGGAAGTCCGGCGCCGCCATGAAGGAACTTGCGTCATCTTCAGAATCTTCATTGTCAGCGTCGAAAATCAGATCCAGATCGGCGATCTCCTCAGAGTCCAGATCCGAACCCTCATCGAAGTTGCTTGGGTGGGTGGTGGGCAAGCTCGAGGTGAAGCCGAGATCATCCAAAGCCCGGGCGGTGAAGCTGACGAATATGTCGAAGCCGCCGATAGAGACTGTGGACCAGCCGGTGGGATCCTCCTTTGCCGGTGTCCAAAAGCCGTCGTTGAAGACGTGGCCGGCTCCTGTCTCGTCGAAGTAGCTCACCAAGCCGACCGCGATGGTGTCGCCGACTCCACCCGTAGATCCCGGACGGAACGAAACCCCGGACATCTCTTGCCCCACGGTGGGCGCCAACTGTCGTGGTATTGTCGAATCTAGCGGCGGCGGGGGTGCCATCGAGCTAGGTAGAGAGTGGGGTTTTGGAGACGTGGGGTGTTCCGGCGACGGGATGACAAAGGGTTTACCCAGCTTCGGATCTCGCAACGGTGGCGAAACCCTACGTGCTGCTATAATTCACTATAAGGCAATATCGCCGATTACAATGAAAGTAGATTGAGAGCGTGCCCTAAGGCGTGCCGTAGGCCGGCTTATAAAGGCGTCTGGACCTAGGGCTTACAGGAGGAAACCTAACCTACTAAGTACAGAGTTCTACTCTAATCCGTCTTGGGCCTTGCCTTGTGGGCTAAGTCTTCCGCAATGCAGGCCGGCTTCTGGAACCTTTCCTTAGCCGGATGGGCCTCCTGCGCTTCATCATACTGGGCCGCCCAGTAAGCCGGATTCCGGCTTACCACCACTATGGGCCACCCTAGTATGCTGGCTTTCAGTCCTCTCTGTGAGGATACCTGTTCGGCATAACCCCAACAGATTTGGTTAGGTGTACAGTTACTTAAGACTTAGCATGTCTGAAGGGGAGTTTGCAAAAGTTAAACGAAAAGTAGGGTAACTAGATTCTCAAGACATGGGCTACAGTGTCAAGCTCCAGAACACGAGCTAGATTGGGAGTTCCATGGGGTCACGACTATGAAATGGAAATTGAACCAACATGAACTCTGTGCAATGAAACATACACGGGTCGTGATTGGGAAACATCAGTAAGTTGATGAAGTTTGACAACTCCTTCTTATTCAAAAAAAATTCGGTCAGTGGCTTGATGCGCATACATGACTTATTTAGAGAACTGGAGGTAATAATCTACCATCTGAATAATAATCCGCACATGCATGACCGACTTGTGATTACTTCCGGGGAGACAACGAGAACTTCACTCAGATCCACGACGACATCTGTCAACCATTGCACATGGACTAGAGAAGAACACTTCCAACATCGAGAACACGTACTACGTGATGACACGAAGATGGCTCTGACAAGTTCCCAACATTACTGCAAACCGTCCAAATGAATCTTTTCAAACATGGAGGAATGAGAATGCTATCGATGGGCTCGATAACAAGCTTATTAGGATACTCCAGGAAGATGATCTCGTAGGTTGCACGAATGGAGCAACTGTATCGGTCATAACAACGACATGGAGAAAAGCGAAAACATCAGAGTAAAACAATATCACGATAGTCCTTAGTTCTGAGTTTGATTTGACGATAGCCCAACTCAAATCAAAAATTGGGGAGAAGTGGAAAATTCCATAAAGGGCCCACTATCTTGCTTTGGCACGTACAGAACTAGACATCCCTTTTGAGACTGAACCAGGTCAGATAGAGCATTTGTCTTTCAACACTCTGATGCATGTAAAATGCATACATGAACTTTGCATTATAATACTCATATTTCAATCATATTTGCATCATATAAGGGTTATATCATTGTTTTATAAGGATTTTTGGAAGATTTCACAGTTCCTATTTTCTGGAATTAACCCTGCAACTGGCAGAAAACCCTATTTTCTATATTTTGATGTTTCAGGGACCCAAACGACGTCTAAATGACCTAATATTTTGCAGGGATCATTTTTTGGAAGGAACGAAGCATAGGAGCGAAGGAAGCGAACAAACGGAGACCCGAGGGCCAAAAGAGGTGGGCCCATGTGGCCATTCCTTGGCCACGTGGGGCCCCCTATCCTGGGCCTCGAGCCTCCGATGTCGTCGATCTTTGTCCCAGTGCCTTTGTCTTGACCTAAAACCGACTATAAAAATAGTCCCCCGAGGAGTTTCGTGAGGAGGATGCGGAGAAACACAAAACCAAGAAACGGGAGACAGAAGGCTGCCGGAGAAGATTGGAGGGGGGGAAACGCTGCCGGAATCACCTTCGGAAGGCTCCTCCACCCCCCTCCGGAGTCTCCATCAACACCACCGTCAAGACCAGCACCATCTCCATCACCATCTTCGTGATCCACTTCATCCACCTCATAGTTTGAGATAGTTCGAACCCTAGCTATTGTCTAAGTACTATTCTACATGTTTGTGAATTGCTACTTGTCATTGTTTTGTGGGGAGATTATATTTTCAGATTGTGTTGTATCACTTATACCATTGAATCATATCATGACTTCACGTTGTGAGTAGTTCTCTCATGTTCATGGGGGCATAGGATGAATTGGCAATAATTTTCACTTAACTTGTGTTGAGTATTTGGTCAAGTTTTATCTTTTATGATTGTCTTGATGTACAATGTATGAAGTGCACCATATATTGAGTAATGCATGAAGGTGCTATCACACTAGTGTGATGGAATGGGTAGGACCTAGGAGGATACGTAAACCTTGGTCTAATACATGAAGTCACATTAGGAGGGGATTTATATCGGGGACCTTAGAGTGTAATGCTATGATGGGACTTTATGTCTTAATAATTCTCGTGCAGTCATTTACTTGGCCACATGATCCATCATAAGGGGTTTAGTTTATTTATTTAACTACATCTAATTATGGCTCCATCCAAAGAATATTAAAACTTGACAAAATGTTTACCTTGTTGTTCTAGAAATATTTATGCCATGAAATCCATGTAGCCCTTGGGAACGTTTTCCACCTATAAGAAACACACCACTCAATCTTGTCCTCTTGCTGCATAGAGGATTGGGCTTTCTCTCTTTGAGAGCTTTCACTTGTCATATTTTATTTTCAGCTTTTTACTTTATTGCAAACTCTACACCAAAAACCCAAAAACACTTGCATCATTTAATCATTTTAGTTTGTCTAGTGCATAGATAATAAGAGAAGTGACACTCTTATTTGAGAGGATAAATACTTATACCTTCTACTCCTCATGGGATCGATACTAATACTTACACATCGAAGATTTCAACGATCCCCTATACTTGTGGGTATCAAGACATTTTCTGGCGCCGTTGCCGGGGAGTGTAGCGCTTAAGTTATTATTCTTGTTTGCACTAGATATTTATTTTCAATTCTGCATTTCTTTTTGTTTGTTTTACATCTTGCAATCATCTAAGCTTGGGGAGGTTTTCCTCTTTAACTTGTTTGGTTGTGAGTTTTTCTTATATTTACTTCCAGTTTGCATTTTGTTTAGTTTTATTTTCAGTTTTTATACCAAACACAAAAAGATGGAGAAACTTTCTGGAATGTCTATGCCTAATGGTTATGTTAAAAATATGGAAGCCTGCTTTGAATATGAATCAACCGAAGAGGGAACAAGAATGCGTAAATTTCTTGAAGCTCTTCACAAAATGGCTATTCGGTTTTGTGAGCTACATGGTATAACTTGTTGCAATAGAAGAGTTGTTAAACATTCCCACTATCAATGCAAGTATAATAGTGATCCAATTGCTTGTTATCATGAAGATAAATTTTCATGCCCTGATATAGAACAAGTTGAGAAATATATTGCTTATGTTGGAGCCCATGAGATAGACTCTCTTATTGATAAATTTCTTACAACTAGTCATGAAGCTCGTGTAATGAAAGTACAAATTTCTATTATTCTCCAACTTTGCAAAAAAAGAATTTAGTGACAATGTTTATGTTAAAGAAAGAATTCTTGCTTCCATGGAAAGTACTAATATTTTGCAGGAAGAGGATGATGAAAACATAAGCTTGGAAGAGGAAGAATGTGAAGAGGAGTTTGAAATCGATATGTTCCAACCTAAGCTTGGGGAAGAGTTGGATCTCCCAACTTCATCATCAACATTTGATAGTAGCACTCAAACTCAAAAATCTTTTGTGATTTATGAGAACCCATGTTATGATGAGTGTCAAACTGAAATTCTATGGTCCTATATGATAACCCATGCTATTATGATGAAACTAATAATGCTCCTTTACTTTTTAATGATGCTACTAGTGAACTTATTGATGATAATGAGGAGTGTTGTTTAAATATGCTATATGATAATGCTTTAGATGATGGTCCTACGCTTATTGATAATCCTCAATGTTTAGAAGTTGTTACAAATTTATGTGAGGATAAAAATGATATACTTGCTGTTTGTGATGGTACTCTTACTCATGAGAGTCCTACTTTATTTTTGAATTCTCCTATTCACACCATGGAGGAGAAGCTTTTATATGTTGAAAAGTACATAAGTGGGCTGAAATTATCTTGCACTAATAACCATTCCACCCACAACCATCATGTTTATGATGTTTCTTGCAATTATTTTGAGAGAGGAAAACATGCTAATATCTTACATGATAGTTTTAATAATCCTTTATATGTTCCTAAGTTTGCAAAGTTGCACCAATC
Source organism: Puccinellia tenuiflora (assembly GCA_012064385.1). Classification (NCBI taxonomy): domain Eukaryota; kingdom Viridiplantae; phylum Streptophyta; class Magnoliopsida; order Poales; family Poaceae; genus Puccinellia; species Puccinellia tenuiflora. Next base: position 124,662 of record QRDG01001840.1, read on the forward strand.
TAATAGTTGTTTTATCAAATTTGGTTCCACTACTTGTAACTATTATGAGAGGGGAAAACATGGTTCTAAACATTTCAATATTATTACTTTTCCTCTCTTTAAGTTGAAAGCCTTGAAATTGCTCTTGTTTTATCTTCCTATGCTACTTGCTTTGTGTTTCAATGATTTATTTTCTTACAAGATCCCAATGCATAGGAAGTGGGTTAGACTTAAACGAGTTTCATATTTTTCTCTGGATGCTTTCTTTTACATTTCAATTCTTATTACAAGTTTAGGTTTTATACCTTCTGTGGCATTTTGATTATCATTATTTATTTAATAACCTAAATGGGGTGAAACCACTTTAGTTAGTTAGATAATTTCATAAGCTTTCCAGAACATTTTCATTTGCTATTTTTAGATTCCTAGATCTCAAGATATTGAATTTCAAAGTTCTAATCAAATTTCTGACAGAGAAATTTCCCTATTTTAAGTTTATCGATTAGCACATTTGTCATTTTAATTTTGAATCAGGGAATTACCCTACATGATCATAGACTGCATTAATGTGAAGATGACATGCTATACTAGCTATAAGATTTTAGTTTGGTAATTTTAGACCTCTGGTTGAATAGTAAAATACATGGGAAAAGGGCTATGTTCTGTTATTTCATGTGTTGAACTGAACTGATTAGCTATCTTCCTCAGATTATATCTTTTATCTAGATTTTATTTTGGGGTTCACAATAATTGTTCATGGTGGTACACTAACTATACTAACATGACATGCCACTACTAATATCCAAATAAATCTAGATTAATTTCTATGATTGGATCAAAAGGCCTAAGCAGTAATCTGTTTTCAGAAGTTTCTGAAAACAGACAGAACATAGCTACTTTGCCTCATGTTTCCATCAAGCTAGACTAATTATTTTTGAAAACTAAAACTTTCATTTGAATCTATGTAACTTGCTCTTTCTAACCATGCAAAGATTTCAAATTTTGGTGGAGCATATTTCTCAGAAAATGCATGCAAAGGTGGCTACTCTAAACAGGTTTCCAGACTTAGCAGATTTCTTCAGATTTCGAAATCTGGGCGGGAGTGCACTGTGGCCGTTGATCGCAAGATCGACGGCTCACAGCCATCGTCTGCCTCCCGACGGGACAGAGAACAGGGAGAGAGGGAAGAGGGCGGGGCTCGCCGGAGGGCTACCTGCCGGCGGTGAGGGGCGGCGGCGAGGGTTGGGGTCGGCTGCGGGTGGTCCGGGCTGCAGCTGGGTGGCGGTGGAGTCGTCGGGGAAGCACCACAGCGGCAGCACGGCGTCGGCGGCCGTGCAGCTCGGAGTGGAGCTCCGGCGGCTCCTCTGGTGCTCCTGGGCATCGGGGTGAGTGAGGGGGAGTGGGGGGTGATGGTGTGGTGCAAGGGAGAGCCGGGGGTGGAGCTTAAATAGGCCGGGTGAGCTCGGGTAGTGGGGGGGGGGGGGGGGCACGGGAGAGGCGCGGCATGGGCGCGGGCGGCACGGGCGGCGTGCGGCCGTCCATGGTCGGCACCGTGCGGGGCTGGGGTGGCACGGGGCCGTGCCTGGGGGTGCAAGGGGTGCGTGGGGCGTGCCGTGGCGGTCGGGGCCGGGTCGGGCGCGCTCTGGTCGGTCCGGGGCGGCCAGCTTTATTGGCGCACGCCAGGTGCTCGACATTTTGTTGGCCGGCAGTGCACCGGCGATTTCGGGCAGGGGAGGGGGCCCTGGTGCGAGGGGTGGACTTGGGGTGCTTCAGGGAGACAAGGGCTGCCTCCTGGACATGCTGGCTTGCTGCCTTGCTGCGGGTGGGGAGCAAGTGGGCATGGGGGTGGCATGCCATGCCATGGCTGCCTTAGGGCTAGGGTTTCGGGTATGGGGTGGCTAGGGTTGTGTCCAGCAGGTGTAGGGGAGTGCTGGGAGGGTGCTGGACATGAGGGAGACAAGGTTAGGGCAAGGTTTAGATGTTAACAGAAAATTCAGAATACTATTATTATGATGGTCAAAAAACCCTCATGGCTAGGTGTCCAAATGGCTACAATTACCAAGGAGAAAGGTACAGGGGTGATGTACTAACTATGGATATCACAAGTAACACAAAAGATTCGAGGTACAAAAATATTTGGATGGTTTTGCAGGAGGATAAAAAGAGAATAAAATAACAGTTTTCAGGAAACTGTTATTATGGTGGTAACAAAACCATCATGAAATAAGGGTGCTCGAAGCATGAAAGGCTTAAACAAAACATTGTGGTGAGATACATTATACCAAGGATGGATGCGGTGGTGGTGCACTGGTTCAGAGGCCAAGTTTTAGAATAAATATAGAGGTGAGAAAATGGTATTAATTACAGGAGTGGGAGGTCACTGTTTTTATTAAGCTTCAAGGTGGACATGGAAAGGTAAGCAATAGGGTTTTAAAGATTTAAGTTCTAGCTTGGATAGCAAGACAAGATGGAATGCAAGGGATCTAAGATGGTGCATTGTGAAAATTATTAAGATTTGTGATATTTGTGAGGCTCCAAAGATGCTATCTTGTAATAAGAATGAACATAGGTCCAGAGATGTTTTGGTCAAGGTTCTTCAAGATTTTGAATTAGGAAAAATGATATTGATGCTCATTTACATGACCATAGGCATGCTAGGGATCTCCCTTAAGATTTTAGGAAATACTTTTGTTCACAAAATAATTTAATAATCAACTTTAGTCTTTTTTTGAAATTAGTTATTAACATTATTCAACACAAGCAAGTCAACACAAGTCAAACCATTCAACAAGACAAAGCAAACAAGAAAACTATCATCACAACCAAGATCACACAAGGTCAAACAGAACAATATACGGAGAAAAACAATAATTAGTGAAATATTTCAAAAAGTTTTTGTTGGTTCTGAATTTTGGGTCTCGTTAATTCTTATTTTAAATTTGGGATGTCACACCTTCCTCAGGGCAAACTCTGACATGTTCGCTTGGACACCGTCAGATATGTCCGGAGTACCGAGGGAGGTGATCGAGCACCACTTAGCCGTGTGTCCAAACGCACGCCCCGTGAAGCAAAAGGCGCGGCGCCAGGCGCCAGAGAAGCAAGATTTCATCGTCAAGGAGGTGGAAAAGCTGAAGAAGGCCAGCATCATCAAGGAAGTGGTCCATCCCACTTGGCTCGCCAACGGTGTGGTCGTCCCCAAGCACACCGGAGGCAGCCGCCTCTGCATCGACTTCACCGACCTCAACAAGGCCTGCCCCAAGGACCCCTAACCCCTCCCGAGGATCGACCAGATCGTGGACTCCACCGCCGGCTGCGCGCTCCTCTGTTTTCTGGATGCCTTCTATGGTTATCACCAGATCAAGATGGCAAAGGAGGACGAGGAGAAGACAGCATTTCTCACCCCTTGTGGTGTGTTTTGCTACGTCTGCATGCCCTTCGGTCTGAAGAACACCGGCGCCACGTTCCAGCGCCTCATGAGGATCGCCTTGGGGGCTCAAATGGGGAGGAATGCAGAGGCCTACGTCGATGACATCGTCGTCAAGACCCGCGAGAAGGACACGCTCATCCAGGACCTCGAGGAGACCTTTGCCAACCTGCGTAAGGTCAACATCAAGCTGAACCCCGCCAAGTGCGTCTTCGGGGTCCCTTCAGGCAAGCTCCTCGGATTCCTGGTATCTCACCGCGGTATCGAGGGCAACCCCGACAAGATCAAGGCCATAGAGCAGATGCAGCCTCCTCGTCGCCTCAAGGACATGCAACGCTTAGCGGGATGTATGGACAGCCTTGGCCGTTTCATCTCCAAGTTCGGCGAGAGGGCGCTGCCATTTTTCAAGATCATGAAGAGGTCCGGTCCTTTCAAGTGGACCCCTGAAGCAGCAAAGGCCTTTGAGGACCTGAAGAGATACCTGGCGAGCCCACCCATCATGGTTGCCCCACGCCCTCGCGAGCCTCTGAAGCTGTATCTTGCAGCCACTCCTCAGACGGCAAGCGCGGTCTTGGTGGCTGAAAGGGAAGAGCCAGTCCTCGACAAGCAGAACTCCGCCTCGCCAAGCCCAGAACCTCCCGACAAGGAAGCAGCCTCGTCAAGCCTACAGCCCCAAGAAAACCTCGCCAAGGACTCCACCGAGCCTGGAGAGGAGCCAGCCGCTGCCACACCAACGACTACCCTCATCGAGCATCCCGTGTACTTCGTCAGCACAGTGCTACGGGACGCCCGCGAGCGCTACCCCATGCAGTAAAAGCTACTCCTCTCGCTCCTCATCGCCTCCAGGAAGTTGCGTCACTACTTCCAGGGTCACCCCATCAAGGTGGTTACCTCCTACCCCCTGGAGCAGGTCCTGCGCAACCTGAACGCGACAGATCGCGTCGCAGGCTGGGGCATCGAGCTGCAACCTTTCGAGCTGGAGTTTGACACCACAAGAGTCATCAAGGGCAGGGCGCTGGCTGATTCTATGGCCGATTGGACGGACACACGCGAAGAAGAAGAGCCTCCAGAGGAGGAAGCTGCAGCCTTAGGTGGGACGAAACTAGGCCCCTGGACCATGCATTTCGACGGCGCCTTCGCGGCCCGGAGTGCGGGGGCTGGTGCCGTCCTCACCTCCCCGACAAGCGACAAGCTCTACTATACCGTCCAGTTATGCTTCAAGGACAACGACAAGGTCTCCAACAACATTGCTGAATATGAAGGCCTCCTCGTCGGGCTCAGAGCCGCCATCGCCCTCGGCATCAAGCACATCCTCATCAAGGGCGACTCCCAGCTCCTCGGCAACTTCTCCAACAAAAGCTACATGCCTAAGGACACCTACATGGTGGCCTACCTTGAAGAGGTACGCAAGCTAGAGAAGCACTTCAGGGGCATGGGGCTCAAGCACATCCCGCGAGCAGAAAAACAAGAAGCAGATGACCCTCGCCAGGCGAGCAGCGAGAAGGGAAGCCCAGAAGCCTGGAGTTTTCAAGAACGGCTTGCGGTTCATCAGCGGCGCCTTCAAGTCCTACTATGGCAGCCTCGGCGCCCAATCTGCTACGCCTCGGTGGCACACCCACGAAGCAACGGGCAGGCTGAGCGAGCCAACGCCGAGGTGCTCAAGGGCCTCAAGACGAGAAGCTTCAACTGCCTCAAGGACAGCGGCAAGCACTGGATCAACGAGCTCCCCTCGGTGCTCTGGTCCATCCGCACCACGCCAACAAAGCCTAATGGTGAGACGTCATTCTCCCTCGTCTATGGCGCCGAAGCCGTCCTCCCCAGCGAGATCACTCATGGCTCCCCACGAGTCTTGGCCTTCAAGGAGGCTGAGCTGGACGAACTCCGCAACGACGACCTACTGCTGCTTGAAGGGCTCCGCCGAAATGCGGCCCTGAGAGCGGCAAGGTACCAGCAAGACCTCCGTCGCTACCACAGCCGTCACATCCGGCCGCGCACTCTCGAAGCAGGAGACCTTGTCCTGAGGAGAATCCTCTCCAAGGCAGGCCTCCACAAGCTCTCGCCGATGTGGGAAGGCCCCTATAGAGTCGTGCACATCGCCAGGCCTGGCTCTGCGCGGCTCGAGACGGAGGATGGCGTTCCTGTCGCCAACCCCTGGAACATCCAGCACCTGTGCAAGTTCTAACCCTGATCGCCACCGGCGAGCAACTTTTTGCATCAAGGGAGAACCACGCGCCATCATCCTCCACGAGGAAAAACTTCGGGCTCCCCTCTCTACTATACGTTGCCGCGGGCCGTTCGAGAAGACTCCCAAGCCACCAAGCCTCGGCACGGTAACCTCTTCAGGCACCATGCCTTGGCGAGGTGGATCCCCATGCCGGTCATGGCGGAACGCAGGCTAAAAGCCACCCCGCCTAGGGGCCCCTCTGAGCTCTCTCTACATGCGTCTGCCTCGGGCACGCCCCTCGAGAGTCTCAGCCACAGCATGTGGACCCCATGCCCAGAGCATGGCGGATTTTTTTTGTGCTTCTGGCCACGCCAGTGTAATGAACCTATGTTTCAGGTCAATTTGAACCTTTGCGCATCGCGCCAGCATATTTTGTTGCTTCGGTAAGCTCTAATGTTAGTTGCTTTTCTTTCTCGCTCGTATGATCCCTCATGTGTATCTCACGAGCGGGGGCTAGCATGGTGCCATGCCACGGGAGCATCCCGGCAGCACCTAAAACCCAAGGGATCCAAGCTCTGAACTTGCGGGTCAGCTCTCATGCATGTCAACTCCCAAGGAGCTCTGAACTCATGAATCAGCTCCCGCGCACGTCAACTCACCAAGGATCACCAAAAACCTTGCTGCATGTTCTCCTCGCAAGACACACATGAAGGAACCTACGAGCACCATAAGTTATCTAGCTATGTACTGCTTGTGGGTATGCCTATCTCTCCAAGTGCAGGAAAGCAGGCTCTCCAAGCCTCAGGCAACATCAGGAGGAAAACACCTCGCCAGGGAACCAACACCCTCTCCAAGGCGAAAATGCCTTGTCAAGCTAAGTCTAAACACTTGCTCGAATTTCCTCTCGCTGGTTTTTGCCCCTCGAGCCTCTTTTCTCTCTCCTATGCCTCATGGGCTGCTTGCACGTCAAAGGGGGGCCCCAAGCATCGCGCTTCGAGGAGCCCTTACTTCTTGAGGCCTCACGCACCCCCCGGCCTTGTGGAGCCCTGACTCTCACATACCGAAGCGACGGTGGTGTAGCGCTAAGAGAGGGTCCTAAGATGTAGAGCGAAAAAGACATGAAGGGGAAAGACAAAAGCCACCCGAGGGACATTCACAAGCACATTCAAAAGCTTAAAGCAAGTCTTTACAAAGCTGTTACAGTCAAAATGCTAAGATAATGTGCCCCATGCACGTCTAGCTACAGGAAGGAGTTTAAGATATCGCGCCTCCTGAGGTGCCCGCTCCGTCCACGGCAGCCTCCGCCTCCAGGGCACCTTCCTCGCCGTCGCCTTCGTCTTCATCGACCAAAACTTGGTCGTATTTCCTGGCGAGCACCTCAGCGGCTTCCCGCACCTTGCCGCGGATATCGACCGGCGCCATCACGGCCTCGAGGTCGAACGAGGGCCAGAGCCTCAGGAGGTTGCTGAAGACGCGGCTGGTGGCGAGGACGAGGAGATCGCGGCTCTCCGCCACGACGCGCTCGTCGAAGCTCTTCGCGACCTCTTCAAGCTTCCCAAGGAATTGCCCGAAGAAGTGCGTGTATGCGGCCTCGTCGTCGATCCCTCCGGCGGGAAAATGGGGGACCTCAATCCTCATGTCGTCCCCGACGGCATTCGCGCGGCGGACCAGCTCGTGAAGCATGAGCTAGCGCTGGCGCGTCATGGCCCGGCCGTGCTGCGTGGTGTCTCACGCCTGCTCCACGAGGTTCGCGGCCGGCCCCACCTGCTGCTGGAGGTCGCTCAGGTCCGCCTTGAGGGCGGCAATCTCCTGCTCCGCGCGAGTCTACGCCTCCTTGGCGCGCTGGAGGCGGGAGGTCATCTCCTTCTCCTGCTTCTGGAGCCCTTCGACCTGGTGCAGGAGCTCGTTGCGTTTTATTGTGAAACGCTCCTCCTGCTTCGTGACCTTGGCGCTATAATCGTCGGCAAGGCCTTGGCGGATGCGCTCCACCTTGGCGTCGGCCTCCTCCTGGATCCTCTTCTGCTTCAGCGCGAAGTCAGCGTTGGCCTTGTCGTGATGCTCCTTGTGGGTGGCCTCGCTCCTGGCCACCGAGCTCTCGCGCTCCTGCAGCTGCCCCTCGCGGGTGGCCTGGGCCCCCTCCAGCAGATGGACCTGCTCCTCGCGCTGGTCCAGCTCCTTCTCCCGGAGGGAGAGCTCTTCCTCGCGCCGCTTCAGCTCTGCCTCGCGAGGCGCCAGCTGCCCCTCGCAGGCGTCTAGCAGCTCGCGGAGCTCCTTCAGGCTGGCCCTCGCGACCTCGGACTCGGCGGCGAATTTTTGCTCGGCGGCCGCTAGCTCCTGATGCTTGGCGGTGGTCTCCACCTCAAGCGCCTCCCGCGCGGCGTCGAGCTGGTCCATGGTCTCCTCCGCCTCCCGCTTGACGCTATCGCGGGTCTCTTTGGCGAAGCGGATCGCCTCCTCGCGCGCCGCCTGGGCCGTCGCGTCCTGCCGCCGGCACATCTCCACCCTCTCGTGGAGGAGGGCCCAGGCGTCAGCAAGCCTTGTTCGTTCCTCCTCCCGGGCGTTTTCTTCCTCGGCGTATTGCACTTCCAGCTCGTCAAGCGCCTGCCGCGCTTGGCCGAAGACAACCCTGCGGCGGGCCGCGCGAGGGTGCGGCTCCTGCAGCGCCAAGGTCCCCGCGTCGTCGCGGGGCGCAGAGGCCTCGACGCTCGTCGAGGCGCCCGGGGCATCTTGCCTCGGGCTCACGGCCGCTTCCGGCGCGGCCTGGGGGCTGGCGCGGGCGCCTTCTCCACTGCCCACGTCGAGAACCCTTTGGGGGCTGGGCGTCCTCTCGCCCCCGGTCCCGGCATCCGTGGGCTCCAGGGGCACCTCCACCTCCTAATCTTCAGGGGCGCTCCCCGCCCCTTCCATGATGGCCGCGTCCGCCGCGGCCTCGGGCGCGTCTGCCCTCCTTGTGGGAGCCTCCTCCGCCTCTGGAGGTGGCTCCATGACGATCTCTTCATACACCGCTTCCTCTTCCCCGCGGTGCTCGGCCGCAGGAGGAGTAGCAGCCCGAGTTGGCAGCGGCGTCGCCACCTCAATCACCTCCTCCGCACTGTGCTCAACCGCGGGGGCAGAAGCAGCCCTAAATGGAGGCGACATCGCCTCTTCGACCGCCACCACCTCCGCGCGGTGCTCACCCGCGGGAGGAACGGCCTCTAGCTGCGGCTCGTCAGCCGCCCGCTGTGGCTCGTCGGCCGCCTGCTGCGGCTCGTCAGCCACAGGCATCTCCTCGGCGGCGCTGGTGGTCTCCCCAAGCTTGCGGAGACGCCGCCTCTTCGGCACCGCGGGTGCGCTGAAGAAACACAAATAAGCAAAGACCCTTCAGGAGGGGATTCTCAGAAGCAAAATGCTGAAAGAAAAGGCAAGGACCAAGACTTACTCGTCGGCCGCTCTCCACACCCTCTTCTTCCCCTTGGGTGGCTGGAGGGTGCTCGCTCCGGCCTCTTCGGGAGGCGCTGCTGCCTCCTCTTGGGGGGCATCCCTCCCTGCCGAGGCGTTCCTGTCGTGGAGGAGTTTGGAGCGGGGTTCGCAGCGTCCCCCCGTGCCGCCTCTTCTCTCCTCCGTGGTGCGCCGAACCACGCGGAAGGCGTCCCCGTCACTGCCGGAGGAGATCACCTCGACGTCTTTGCCAGCTGGTGCGCTCCTTGAGGCGCCCGTGTCGCCTCCTGAGGGGTTAGCGCCCCTCGAAGCCTCGTCCTCGCCAGAGGGGTCGGCATCTCTTGGGGCCGCGTCTTCGCCGGAGTCTTCTCCTTCATCCGGCTCCGGCGACTCGTCCATGTACTCTGGCTCCGCCGCCCACGGGTTGGTGTGGGGCCCGCGGTGCCCCGCGGGCACGATGCCCCACTCGTCGAACACCGGCAGGCGCCCGCGGTGTTCTTCCACACTCTCCACAACGAAGTTGAAGAGCGTCTTGGCCTCCTCGGTAGAGGGGGACGGGATGTCCTTCGTGGCGAAGAGGATCCCCATGATCGGGTACAGCACCTCCCGCGCGAGGTTGTCCATGCACAGGCGCATCCTGTCCTCCTTGCCGGTGTACCGCCACACCGGCTCCGAATGCTGCTGGAGAGGAGCGATGCGGCGCCTCGTGAAGTCCTTGGCCACCATCTGGCGGGTGAGCCCACCAACGCGAAGCCTCCATATGCACTCATACACCCCGTCGAGCTCTGGGCCTTCGAAGTCTGCGCTCGCCCAGCACGCCCACTTCCTCGGCGGCGCCTCGGGCACCTCCAGAAGAGGGTTGGTCCCCTTGGTGTCAACAAAGAGCCACCTCTCGCGGAACTTCTCCACCTTCTTCGTCACCTTGGTGATGGCGTTCTCGCCACTCCAGGCAATGGGAATATAGACCTCGCTCCTGGCGTCGGCGATGCGGAATGACACGCATCCGAGCCGCTCATTCTGCGCGGTGCTCCGGAGGGAGTAGAAGCTGCGAAAAAGCGCTACCGAGGGGCGAATGCCGACGTAGGCCTCACAGAGGTAGGCGAAGATGGCGAGGATAAGGATGGAGTTGGGGTGGAGATGAAGAAGCTGGATCTGGTACGTTTCCAGGATCGCGAAGAGGAAGTCGGAGAAGGGAGGAACGAGACCGGCGTAGAGAGTATGGAGAAAAATGGGGTAGTACCCCTCGGGAAGCCTGCTGCCGGTCGGCCTCATCTCGGTGACGCCATGCTCATTGGTGTTCGAGGCCGCCAGGTAGCGCACTTTCGCAATCGCCGCCGTGTTGATGCGTGACGGCGGCAGCGCCGCCGCCGCAGACGTGCCAGTCTGCATCGCGGCCTTGCCCTTCTGGCCGTCGGTTGCCCTCTTGGGAGCCATGGCCGCTGGAAGGAAGCTTGAAGACGAAGACCTCGGAAGCGACGAGCTCTAGGAGGAAGGAGAAGTTTTGAAGAAGAGGGCGGCGGAGTAATGGGAGAAGTGATGGGCGCAGTCTGCGCGCCAGGCTTTATTGACCGGTTGCCCCGGACGTGGCGGGCCCCACCGGGTTGCCCGTTGAAGCCGAGGAGATCGTGGCCGCGGCGCAACCGCAATGCTCCACGTGTCACGGCCCAGGCAGGCGTCTTTGGGCCCTCTACGCTTCGCCTGCGTCCATGGCCTTCGGCGTTCCCATCGCGGGCCCGGGGGCTACTGTCGGCACAGTGGAAACCAGGGTACCACGGGCCGGCCTGCCAGGGCCCACAAGATTCTTCAGGCATTTTCGCTAAGGACCAGGCTCTCCAAGCCTGGCGAGCCTCGCGAGGGTTTTTCCCTCGCGAGGGGTCTTTTCTCCTCGCCGAGGGTTTTCTCCCTTGGCGAGGGACCGCTCCTCGACAAGGCGTCTCCGACGCCACCCGCATTTCTGCTAAGGACCAAGCCGAAGGGCTCGGCGAGGCTTTTTACCTCGCGGGGTTCCTTCCTCACGAAGCCATCTCTGCTTCCGCGGCAGAGCGCACATGGGCTCTGCGCCATGTGCAGAGTGACGCGCGTGCCTACGCGCGATGACGACGACGCCGCAGTTGCCACTTCCATGTATAAAGCGGTCAACAAAGCGGCTTCAAGCAAAGCGGACAACGAGTATTGCCTCTTTGGCGATAAGGGAACCGTCTGCAGCTACGCTCCAAGGACGACGTCACCGTGGGTCACATCCCACCTCAGCAAGCGCCAGCCCACCGTCCGGCTGGCCGGTGGCTTTTCCAGCTTTGGTGGCGCCGTCCCTGCCATGGACCGCGTCCATGGACTCCACCTTTATCGTGCACCCTGCTCCTTCCCTCGTCGCCATGTGGTAACCCTTCCCGCCCAAATGTTTGGGCGGAAGAGGTCCAGGACGCCTATAAAAGGAGGGGGAGCACGCTCAAGCAAAGGGTTCGATCTTCGGTTGGTTCAGCTCTAGTAGACCCTAACCCTAGATCTGAAGACTAGCAAGTAGACATTGTTAGCCACCTCGAGCTCTCCAAGCTCTCCTTGTACTGTGACCTCTCCAAGCAGTGCAATACACCAAAGCAGGACGTAGGGGTTTTACCTCCCAAAGAGGGCCCTGAACCTGGGTAAGATCTTGTGTCTATTTCTGCAGTGTCGCCCGCAGCGAGTCCGACGAGCACCGTCGCCGGAGCACATTGAGGATTGTTCGACTCCGTGTTCAGCCCCTTACACGATACCTTGGAGACACCCCCAGTTCCTGGGACCAATCTCCGACATCTAAGGGCGAGGGTGTGATGTTGCTACTAAGGGTAAAACAACGGTGTTAATGTCTCTTTTGATATTAGTATTGCTTATTTCATGCACTTTACTTAATGCAATTGTTTGTTGCTTGCAAGTTAATACCGTTGGCTGACAGGCTGGATAGCGATCCCACGGTGGACTTTTTAGACAAAGACGCAGTTGGACTCAACGGTCTTTGTTCCTTGTCGTGGTGCCTCCATAAATATTATCATGTCCTTTTTGTCATAGCTAAATTGGGTTTGTGTCATGATCTTGTCAATTGCCTAGCTGTAATTCGTTCACCAATCGCATGCATATTTTATTTACTTGAGAGACTCCACTAGTGAACCCATGGCCCCCGGTCCATCTTTTTACATTGTTTACAACCTCATTTACTTGCTTTTAATCATTATTATTCCTCTGGTCACTTTTCATATTTTATCTATTTCATCATACAATTAACCACTTTGTTTTCTGCGAGACCGGAAAGATTGACAACCTTTCCGCCGTTGGGGGCAAAGTATTTTGGTTGAGTGTGTGCAGGTCCACGTCTGTTGAAGGTCAAGCGCCAGAGATCTTCAACATTCACCTCGTTGTTGATTTCAAAGTCCTACTGGTTCGATAAACTTCGGTTCGTTAAACGAGGGAAAACTGCTACTAGCTGCAATTCCGCCTTCGCTTGGGGCACCACCCAACTTATTTTAATACAATAGCAAGCTCTTTTCTGGCGCCGTTGCCGGGGACTTTGGAGCTACAGCAAGGGGAGTCTCATACTCTCAATATCTTTACTTTGTTTTTGTCTTGCTTGCTTTATATCTCGTTTAGTTTATTTTCCTGCTTCAAATTTTAAAACCAAACAAAAATTAGTGTAGTCTTTATTCCTGTCTTGTTATTTTATCTTATCGTTATGTCTTCTACTGAAAACACCAAGTTGTGTGACTTTACTAGCACTGATAACAATGATTTCATATGCTCTCCAATTGCTCCACCCGCTTCTAAAGCGGAATCTTATCAAATTAAACCTGCCTTGCTAAATCTTGTTATGAAAGAACAATTTTCTGGTGCTAGTACTGATGATGCCGCCTCTCATTTAAATAACTTTGTTGAGTTATGTGATATGCAAAAGTATAAAGAGGTAGAAAGTGACATCATAAAACTGAAACTTTTCCCTTTCTCTTTGAGGGAGAGCAAAAGAATGGTTATTGTCTTTGCCTAAAAATAGCATTAATTCTTGGATTAAATGCAAAGATGCTTTTATTGGAAAATATTATCCACCTGCTAAAATCATACAACTAAGGAGTAACATTATGAACTTTAGACAATTTGATAATGAACATGTTGCTCAAGCTTGGGAGAGAATGAAATCTATGGTTAAGAATTGTCCCACGCATGGATTAACTATGTGGATGGTTATCCAAACTTTTTATGCAGGTTTGAATTTTTCTTCAAGGAACCTTTTGGACTCGGCCACGGCAGGCACCTTCATGTCCACAACATTAGGTGCAGCAACTAAACTTTTGGATGAGATGATGACAAATTATTCACAATGGCACACCGAACGAGCTCCAAGTAGTAAGATGGTAAATTCTGTCGAGGAAATCTCCTCTTTGAGTGATAAGGTTGATATGATTATGTCTATGCTTGCTACCAATCAGTCTAATATCTTATATTTACTAATTGGAGGCACCGTAGAAAGCACCACGTGTTAATCCTCACGGAAGAACAAACGAATTCCGTCCGATATTTGTCTCACGTATTAACAGCCCTTGGATTAAGGGAGACCTGTTTTTTCACGCGTGCCACCATCGTCTTATTACCTACCTGCCCGTGAAAGCCTAAAACCAATCTGACCCGCAATCGTCCGCATATTTGCTGCTGCGCCGCCGGAAGCTGATTTGACCGGCAGGCGACGGAAAAACATCAATCTCAGATTAGCTATGCTGCTCTCACGTCACGCATCAGCGAATACTGCATGCATGTCGTGAAGTTGTTCCAGTGAAAAGGTACGATAAAATAAAGCATGTGTAGCTCTCCTCATCATATATATTCCTCTACAAACGCTGAATCTTATTTTCAATTTTTTAACTTTTAACCACAGATCACCCGATCATGTATATTACAGCACAACTTTATCCCACGATGGTGTTGATTAAGAAGAGGAGGTGTATTAACTCTATGAAGCCGATTGGGTGGCCGTCGCCATCTGTGAAGTAGCCGCGATGGAAACTCTGGCGTACTGGCGATGCAGCTGTTCAATTCCTCGATGCCGTCCAGCTCACTAGCAAAAAATTTCTGTATCCTTAAATTCTCTCTTCCAGATATATGTTAACCTGGACACGGTGAATCCGCCCAGCTCACTCACCAGGCAGGAAATTTCTGTATACTTAAATTCTCTATTCTAGAGTCTAGATATACTGAAGATGCATACGGTGAATCCACGGTCTATGCTGGTGCTTGACTGGTGCATACGTTTTAGTTCGTAATTAAGATGGATCTGAGCATTATAAATTAACCACGTTTATCTTTTTTCCCCGGGAATTAATCAGGTTGTTCACTCGCCCGTCCTGGCTGAATCCAAGCCAATTGTTCATCATCCTTCCTTGATTAATCTAGGCATCAAAACTCTCATAGTACATAATGATCTGTTAGCTTCGCTTTGTCTGACCTGTATTTATAGGGATACATCGACCAACTTGAGCATATACAAGTACAAAGTCTTGATAATACATGTCTCCTCCTTTTACAGTAGAATAGTTCTTTGGATTATTTTCAATAATACATAAAGTTGGAATCATGTGTGATTGCATGTCAAAGAAAAATTGATATTATTTAATATTATTTATATTTAATTAGTACCACACGTCAGATCTTAATCCTGTTTTCTGCTGTCTACAGTATAGTTACTAATTCTGTACGGACCAGATGTTTTTCATATGGATAGATCCTAGGTGCACGCTTTATCTATCGTTCATAATTCAAGATCATGAGATGAGACTACGGTTATACAATCAAAAGTTTCTCAATAGACTAGATCCACCTATTTGTCTTTTTTGTACAGCCTAAAATACAACAAATTTAGAGCTTAAATTCAAAGATTATATATCTCGACAATATCTACACCCGAGAATTTATTTCTGGATTTTTGAAAACTAAAATATGTCATGAAAAACCGGCCACCATTAAATCCAGGCTCCATTACAGGTTTTAGAATTTAATTTAAGCTATATAAACTATAAAGCTACAGTTGTTGTTTACGAGTCTACAGTCCAATTCCAAATCATGAATATTACTAGATCTAATGCATATAGATATAAAGTTATCATAAGATGAGAGTAGGTTTATATACTCAAGTTAGTTTATCGATATAATAGAATCCATCCATTATATACTTATAAAACAATAGAAAATAGGTCCACATAGGCTAAATAATCTACATTTTACGTTAAGCGTTTTAGTTTAACGGTGCAGATTTAAAATAGTACACCTGAGACGTGGCATGTACATGTTTGTATAGAAACCATCGGCCCGTTCTGATGGAAATTTAATCGGCCAGGCGCGGCACGTGCATCCGCACAATACATAAGAGAGTCGTATTGGAATCAATGATCTCAATATTCATAGACGTCCATGCACGTATTGAAACCGATGACCTCAATAGTCATAGACGTACACGCACCAGTAACGTAAAGCAAGCGTTGCCCTTTCTCATATCCTACATCGCTCTTGCCTTTCTCAACATCAATCATCCCAGTTCAAAAGAAAAAAATTCTCAACATCAATCATCCCAGTTCAAAAGAAAAAAAAAAACCAATCATCCATGGACACTTGAATCGATGAATCGATTTAAACAAGGTTAGATCCAACCGGCTCTTCCGATCTTCTTTGCTTCAAGAATATTCTTAGCGTCTAGGTTTTGTTAAATCGTAATCCAGGCTGTAATTTTAGTCTGGTACGTAGAGGAATCCATCGCTGGATAGTTGATGCAGCGGAAGAGCTGACTTGCTGATGCCCACAATTAAATCTGATTTCAGGTTGTAACCACGCTGCAATACATAATTTTTCTTTTCATAATTAGTGAATCAATCTCACGATCGCGGAGGCAGGAGAGGTGGAGGTGTGCTTTACGCCAGCTTGAAGCAGATCGGGCGGCTGTCATCACGGTCGATGCTATCGACTGTAGGAGGTTTTTGTAGCGTCTATACCCCAGCCGTTAAATTCATCACAGAACAACACAATAGGCTTGGTCTGATCCCTATCTTTTGATCGAGAAAAATTGGCTATGAATCAGATTATTTTACTCATATGATTTATCTGCAATACCCTATCAAGAACATTGATATTGGTTGGTTGTATTAGGTAGAGTCCGTAAGAGTTGGCTACTATGTTTATATGCCATGGCTCGCAAATGTAGATCCTGTGCAAAAAAAAAATACTTCTTTCGTCTTCGTTAGATATTTTGTCATTCTGATCCTGAGCGAACTCAAATGGAATGTATTTTTTTACTCAGAAGGATGCATCTATAAGAGTATTAAAGAAAGGTGTGTACCAGGCAACAACAAAATATGTTTGCTCTGAATGGTTTGGTTATACCACTTCTTACCGATTAGAAGGTACTTTTTACCCTTTCGACACTCTCTTCTGGTGTTAGTTTCTGTAGTCAGCTGATGAAATAAGAAACTATTAAGTTTTGTACCATGAAAGTATGGTCTTGCCTGGACAATTTTTTATTTTACCATCTATATGGTGACTATAAAATAACATGATAGTTATGTAGAATAATATGAATCTCTATGCTCCATATAGAAATATCGCCTGAGCGTCCGGTCTTATTCTTTCATGTTTGTTTGGCATGTTACCGACTTCATATTCTTTTGTGAAGAACTGGTAGATTGAATTTGGAAAGTCACATGTCTTTTTGTTATGGGATACTCAGGACAAGGGAGGTGTGCTACTGTGCTCCCTCAGATAACGGGTTGTTATTGGTAGAAGATATGAGGTGCTCACTGATTTTTTATTTCGTATCCTATTGAGAAATATCTCAGGTGGTTACTTACATCAGGGTTGTACAAAGAACAACCATTTTTCATGCTATTTGTAGTTTCTCGATTTGTCGTATGTACCTTAGAATAATATATAAAAACAGCCATGTTCACGTTGCTGTGATTCACACATTTATAAACATACACACGAAAATGTTATTTCCTTTTTAGGGAGTGAAAAGATGGGGCGTGCCTATCTCAGCCATGGAACCTTTTCTCCTACTAGCTGTGTTGTGATCAGTGTTTTCGTTTGATGTAATATTTATATCCTTGAGGGTAGAATATTTATCCATATACAAATATTTTGGGTGTAGTAGAAATACAAAGTCAGTTTTATTCAATTCATATTTTTCTACGTTTCTTATTGCAAGCTATAACAACAAACTTTACAGACCGTCCATCTATTGTATCATTTATTTTGTACATGTTACATAGATATCTAATGCAGTAGAAGAATTCTTGGAACCACTACACGAGCAGTCCATATATTCAAATAAACATCATTTTGTTCATCACACGATATACTATAATTTATGTTATTGAAAAAGATAATAAATTTATGCACTATAGTAGATAAAACTCTAGCCGCGCAAATGCGCGGGTCACCCTGCTAGTTGATCCTAATAATGTTCCACTTGCTTCATTAATTGCCCAAGAAAAGGATCAAGTTGATGTTAATTTTCTTAATAGAAACAACTTCAACAATAATGCTTATCGAAATAATTTTGGTAGTAACAACTATAAGCCTTATCCTCCCAATAATGGCAAATTTTATGGTAATTCCTATGTTAATTCTTATAATCCTAATAGGAATGTGTCCTCTGATCTTGAAAATGTTTTAAAGGAATTTATCACTTTGCAAAAAGCTTTTAACAAAACTATTGAAGAGAAGTTGGAAAAAACTGGATAGTCTAGTCTCTAAGGTAGACGTTCTTGCTCATGATGTTGAAATTTTGAAAATTAGAACCACTCCAAATCAAGAAAAATATACTGAATCTTTAAATGCTATCTCTCTTCGAATTAATGAAAATGAAAGGATGATGGCTCTCTTGAAAGCTAGGTGGGCTAGAGAGGCTGAAGAAGCTAGAATTGCTGAAATGAATAGGAAAACTGTTAAAGTTTATACTATCCAAACCACTAAAGAGGATCCTCCTAGTTTATTTAAAGATGATGAAATTGATTTTGATAATTGCGATCTTACTGAAGACATTACATTCCTACAAAAACTTGCTAAGACACCGGATGGTAGTAAAATAAATCTTTCCTTCACCAAACACATTACCGATGCTCTTATCAAGGCTAGGGAAGAAAAACTAAAGCTTGAAACCTCTATCCCTAGGAAGTTAGAAGATGGTTGGGAACCCACTATTAAGATGAAAATAAATGACTTTGATTGCAATGCTTTATGTGATCTTGGTGCAAGTGTTTCTGTTATGCCTAAAAGTTTCTATAATATGCTTGATTAAATCCTTTGGAAGAGTGTTATTTAAATGTTCATCTTGCTGATTCTTCTAAAAAGAAACCTTTGGGTAGAGTTGATGATGTCCTTATTTTTGTTAATTATAATTATGTTCCCATTGATTTTATTGTTATGGATATTGAGTGCAATGCTTCTTGTCCTATTATTTTGGGAAGACCGTTTTTGAGAACTATTGGTGCTATTATTGATATGAAAGAGGGAAATATAAGGTTTCAGTTCCCCCTTAAAAAAGGGATGGAACACTTCCCTAGAAAGAGAAAGAAGTTTCCTTTTGAATCAATCATAAGGTCAAGCTATTCTCTTGATGTTGCAAAGGCCTCCGAAAAAACTTGATATTTGGCATTGCGCCTAGCAAAAAGGCGTTGAAGAAAAGTGCTTGTTGGGAGGCAATCCATCTTTTATTTTCAGTTTTCTTTTTGATTTTCTTGATTCATGAAGTTATTACCTCTGTAGCAACTTCATTGTATCTTTTTCTTTTGGTTTTTTGTGCCAAGTTTAGCCTCTAATGCATTGAAAGTGCGAGGTATTGTGTTGCAGGCCAAAAACAGATTATGTGCGCCTGTTGCACGAAATTCCTAAAATCGCCAGAATTTTATTTTTTTATAATAATTTTTTAAAGCAAGACTGATGCTTTTATCTATATTTTGTTAGTTTTAAGTTTGTTGATTTGAGCTGCAGAAGTGCCTCGAAAAATTCGATCTTTTCAGACTGTTCAGATTTTGACAGATTCTGCTTTTATTTTGCATTTGTCTCTTTACCATCGTCATATGTGATACTCTAGGGGTAGAGTGCCACATTGAGGCTTAGTAAACAGTAGCTAATGTTTAATGAAGTTGGTTTGCAATTTGTCATGAGTTGAACACATGTGCATTTTAATTTATGAGCACTAACCCTCTAATCAAATTATGAGAAGTTTTGTGTGAAGGGAGTTTTTAATTTCCAAAGGAGAGGAATATGAACAAATCTAGGATGGATCAGAGCTCAAGCTTGGGGATGCCCCCATGGCACTCCCTCTGAATATCAAGAACTATCAAGAGTCAAAGCTTGGGGATGCCCAAGGCATCCCCTCATCTTCATCGACTATCATAAGGTCGTCTTCGTTGAACTTCATTTTTATCACTTTACATATTATGTGCTATGCATGGAGTGTCTTTTTACTTTCAGTTTTGTTAGTTTGTTTGCTAGTCATATCTTTGTTGGATCCTCGCTTTATTTGTGTGGGAGAGACACGCTCCGCTTTTTCGTTTGAATACTCCTTTGCTTCGCTTATATCTTTTTGAGTATTCTTAGCTACTGTCTGTTTTCTAGTAAGCTCTCGCTAGCTTTTATCTTGTTTAGAGCTGCTAGTCTTTAAGTTAAACTCTCTTGTTCTTCACTTATACTTGTTGGAGAGTTGTTGTTGAAAAATTGCTTGAATTATCAATGCGACAAAATGCTATTTGTGTGATGATAGAATAAAATGAAAAGCCTGCATAGTTTTGTAGATCATGGTGTGGATACTTGATGCTTCTCAATTGTCTTGAGATGTTAAGTTGAATGCTTAAACTTGCTGGTTGTTTGAGAGGAATTGATTAGTAAAGAAATATGGTTGAAAGCTTGAAATTGTGTGGTTTTTCACAGTTGTTAATTCATATTGCTAATCTTTCCATCAAAAGAATTGTTTGGTCAACAAGGGAGACGGTGTAGAGTTTTTATGGTTATGACCGGTAAATTTCTTATGTTGTTCTGTTATCGGTTATTGTTAGATGTTTGCTTCAAATACCTTCTTTGCTAAGCCCAAAAATTTGTACTGAGTGTATGGTTCACTCGTGCATCCAAATCCCAAAGCCAAACTATCTTGCCAGCTGAGTCCACCATATCTACCTATGCATGGTATTTCCTGCCATTCCAAGTAAATTTGTCATGTGCTACCTTTAAAAATTCAAAATACTTCTTCTTTGTGCTCTGTTTTTAAGCTCATGAGGGAGCAGTAGAGAACTAGATATAACTTGTGACAAGCGAGGTCATTTCCCCCCTTTCACCTGGTGTTGATGGATTACGTCTTCACTTCAATCAACCCGAGAGCAGCTTAAGCAAAAATATAAATATAACTCACAATTCTCCTCCGCGCAATGCAAATCTGAGAAATCAGCCCAAACATTGGACAGTGGTTAAACCAAGGAGAAAGAAGAGCGTAGTCGCTCTTCTAAGAACCAGCTGCTCTCACAAGTCTAAAACCCTTGCTTGTCATGAGGGACTAGATAGTTTCTCTGTTGTGAAGTCGTTGACGAAAGCATGCATACCTCAAAATCATTTTACTTCTGTTTTAAAAATCAAAAAGCTCTGGCACATGACTAATCCCTGCTTCCCTCTGCGAAGGGCCTTTCTTTTACTTTTAATGTTGAGTCAGTTTTCCCTTCTTCCTTCTATCTCCACAAAAGCAAACATCTAGCATTGACCCTGGGTATCGTTGAGCATATTACATTATCAAGATTAAACATGAATCTTTATATTGACTTTATCTATAAGATAAGTCATTGGAAGTTGAAGCTCTTTGATAATTCTTACATCTTCCTTTGTGTTGATTCTCAAACACTTTTGTCATGGAATTATTATCCTTGTGAATTAGTCAAATATGTTGATCACATTGTTTTCATGTCTTTGACATACTATTTATGAAAGGTTTTGCTTGGATGATTCAACTTGTTTATTCATTGCTTTCTTGCTATCACATCATTCACGTACTTTGATTTGCATCACTATCTTGATCAAGATTGTGTTGGTCGCATGTCTCATCAAAAATTATTTGTTATCACTTACCTACTCGAGGACGAGTAGGAGTTAAGCTTGGGGATGTTGATACGTCTCAAACGTATCTATAATTTTTGAGTGATCCATGCTAGTTTTGTGATATTGTCACATGTTTTTACTGTCATTTATATCATTTTTATGCATTTTGTCGGACTAACCTATTGACAAGATGCCAAGTGCCAGTTCCCTGTTTTTGCTGTCTTTTTGTTTCAGAAATTTACTTCTGAAAATATTCTCGGAATTGCACCAAAATTTACGAGGAATTTTTACTCGACGGAAGACACCAGAAGACCAAAGGGCAGCCCTGGGGGCCACCCACAGGGCAGGGACGACCTCCTGCCGCGGCCCCCCTTGGCCCGCGGGTGGGACCCGCCCCTGCTCCTGGTGGGTCCCCTCGGCCCCCTCCGACGCCTATAAAATCCCTAAAACCCTAAAAACGTCGAGGCGGCCATTATTTTCCAGAAACTCGACCCCGACGCGCCGTCACCGAAAACCCTAGTTCGGGGTCCAATCTGAAGCTGATCCCGACACTCTGCCGGAGGGGAGATTGAACCCGGAGGGATCTTCATCGCCATGCCTTCCTCCGGGATGATTTGTGAGTAGTCTCACCTTGGACTACGGGTCCATGGCAGTAG
Source organism: Puccinellia tenuiflora (assembly GCA_012064385.1). Classification (NCBI taxonomy): domain Eukaryota; kingdom Viridiplantae; phylum Streptophyta; class Magnoliopsida; order Poales; family Poaceae; genus Puccinellia; species Puccinellia tenuiflora. Next base: position 146,383 of record QRDG01001840.1, read on the forward strand.
CTAGTTGGTAGTCTCTCTCTCTTGTGCTTCATGTCTTATGATCTTGTGAGCTGCCTAACATGATCAAGATCGATTATTGTAATGCTATGTGATGTGTTTGCTGGGATCCGATGGATTATGAAGTTATGTTCAGATTGTGCATGATTCTTATATGAGTAACTTATGTTCTTGCATGCTCTCCGATGTGCGTAGTTACTTTGGCCAAGTGATTATGTGTATCTCCAAGAGAGGGTATTTATGCTAGATAGTGGGTTCATGCCCCCTTTTGTTCCTAGGCACGAGTGACAGAAATGTCTAAGGGCGAGGGTGTGCTGTTGCTACTAAGGGTAAAACAGCGGTGTTAATGTCTCTTTTGATATTAGTATTGCTTACTTCATGCACTTTACTTAATGCAATTGTCTGTTGCTTGCAACTTAATACCGTTGGGTGATAGGCTGGATAGCGATCCCACGGTGGACTTTTCAGACAAAGACGCAGTTGGACTCAACAGTCTTTGTTCCTTGTCGTGATGCCTCCATAAATATTATCATGTCATTTTTTGTCATAGCTAAATTGGGTTTGTGTCATGATCTTGTCAATTGCCTAGCTGTAATTCGTTCACCCATCACATGCATATTTTATTTACTTGAGAGACTCCACTAGTGAACCCATGGCCCCCGGTCCATCTTTTTACATTGTTTACAACCTCATTTACTTGCTTTTAATCATTATTATTCCTATGGTCACTTTTTATATTTTATCTATTTCATCATACAATTAATCGCTTTGTTTTCTGCGAGACCCGAAAGATTGACAACCTTTCCGCCGTTGGGGGCAAAGTATTTTGGTTGAGTGTGTGCAGGTCCACATCTGTTGAAGGTCAAGCGCCAGAGATCTTCAACATTCACCTTGTTGTTGATTTCAAAGTCCTACTGGTTCGATAAACCTCGGTTCGTTAAACGAGGGAAAACTGCTACTAGCTGCAATTCCGCCTTCGCTTGGGGCACCGCCCAACTTATTTTGATACAGCAGCAGCGGCAAGAATGAGACAATACACCACCAACCCCGATGGCAACTCATCCAAGCCTTTAAGCATTTTAATTAAGTACCACAAGTTTCCATATCATACGAACATTCCATTACTTCTCAGCATGGAAAAATAATCACCGGACGACTAAGCATTCGACTAAGCATGGCTAAGCGTAAATATAACTGATTTGATTACTCAGCCCAACATATCAAACATATGGATAATAGGAGGGAAAACATGTAATGGTGTAGGGAACTATGCAATTAATAGGATACTCTATCCATCGACCAAAATTGACATTGGAATCGAATGCAATATTATGGTGGAGAAACTACTTGTGTAAAACAATAGGATGAGATATGCACAGAAGGTTATGTTATCTCTTGCCTTGCTGATGGGGCGGATAGCACGGATCGTCGAGGTATGGTGGTGGAACCTCGACTCCTGACTCTACCGAAACACAAACAATACAGGAGAACAATAAATAACATGAATACAAAAGGTGCAATGCACACTTATGATGAGATGTCAAATTATGCACTGAAATGGTCTTGGGCATGATCCACAAGTTAAATGGAACCCCAAAAATAAATATCACAATTAACGGGTTAAAATTCCATACTTAACTTAGTGAATTAAGTTATTACCCAAAATGTACAGTACTAAAATATGAGTTCTACATGCATGGAAATGACATTATTAGATAGGTATTGTTCTCCTGATCATTTTGGTACCTCGTTTGCAATTTTCCGATTAAGGATGAATAAATGGTAAATTAAACGGTTATTCAAATTTAATCTTTTTAACCATTTCGGAAATGACATCAAAGGAAAAGTTGTTGTCATGCTATGAAATTAACATAACTAGATAGCCTTTGATTTGCTGATCATTTTGGTATATAATTTGCAAAATTTGAACCAATATTTATTAAGTTATGATTTTCCCAAATATTAATTAGTTGAACCATACAGTAGGACGGAACAAGGCCCGGTACTACCGACCATGGTTCGGTCGGTACTTTCGGAAAACTGCCCGGTAGTACCAGACAAGTCGGTACTTCCGGAGCAACTTCCGAGCCACTTTCGGAAATTAACAGGAGGTATCCAGTACCAAAAAGATTTACGATCGGTACTTCCGGACAACTGCCCGGTAGTACCGGACAAGTCGGTGTCGGCACAGTGGAAACCAGGGTACCACGGGCCGGCCTGCCAGGGCCCACAAGACTCTTTGGACGATTTTCGCAAAGGACCAGGCTCTCCTAGCCTGGCGAGCCTCGCCAGGATATTCTCCTCGCGAGGGGTCTTTTCTCCTCACCGAGGATTCCCTCTCTTGGCGAGGGGTCGCAACTCGACTAGGTGTCTCTGACGCCACCCGCAATTCTGCTAAGGACCAAGCCGAAGGGCTCGGCGAGGTTTTTCGCCTCGCCGAGGCTCCGTCGTCACGAAGCCATCCCTGCCTCCGCGGCAGAGCGCACATGGGCTCTGCGCCATGTGCAGAGTGACGCGCGCGCTTGCGCGCGATGACGACGACGCCGCAGTTGCCGTTCCCATGTATAAATGAGTCAACAAAGCAGCACCAAGCAAAGCGGACAACGAGTATTGCCACTTCGGTGATAAGGGAACCGTCTGCAGCTACGCTCCAAGGGCAGCGTCACCGTGGGACCCGTCCCGCCTCCGCAGCGGCAGCCCGCCGCCCGTTGGACGGTGGCCTTTTCCAGCTTTGGTGACACCGCCCCTACCCTGGACCGCGTCCATGGCCTTCACCTTTCTGGTGGACTTCATCTTTATGGTGCACCGCGCCTCCTCCTTTGTCGTCGTGTGGTAACCCTTCCCGCCCAAATGTTTGGGCGGAAGAGGTCCGAGACGCCTATAAAAGGAGGGGGAGCACGCTCAAGCAAAGGGTTCGAAGATTCCTGAGCCCAAACCCTAGATCTGAAGACTAGCAAGTAGCCATGGTTAGCCACCTCGAGCTCGACAAGCTCTCCTTGTACTGTGGACTCTCCAAGCAGTGCAATACACCAAAGCAGGACGTAGGGGTTTTACCTCCACAAGAGGGCCCTGAACCTGGGTAAGACCGAGCGTTCCATCTCTGCAGTGCTGTCCTGCAGCGAGTCCGACGAGCATCGTCGCCGGAGCACGTTGAGGGTTGTTTGATTCCGTGTTCAGCCCCTTACTCGATCCTTCTCGAGACACACCCAGTTCCTGGGACAGTTCTCCGACATTTGGCGTGCCAGGTAGGGGCCTGAGGCGCATCTTCAACCTCGACACAGCCATGGCCGGCCCTTCTCGCGCCGAACGACTCGCTTGCCGGGCGGCCAGTGCCGCCACCGCTCCTCCTGCTGGCAACCCGCGCGGTCGCCCGCGCGGGAGCGCCGCTCCGGCGCGCCGCGCCGCCCCCGAGCCCCGCGTCGAGCACCCGGATGACGACGACATCGACCACGCTGAGGACGACCTCGGCGAAGAGGAGGCCTCCTCCCTGCACCCATCGCGGGACCGTGCTGCTTCCTCGCTGGGCCGCCCTGCGCCCAGCCCGGCGACTACGCTCCTCATGGCGCAGGAGCTGCTGCAGTACCGTCCCACGCCGGCGGCTCAGGAGGCCTGGCTCGGGCCGCTGCGCCTGCACCGTCTCGTTCCCTGGTTCCTTCTGCACTCGTGGGGGACGTGGCGCACGGCGCACCTCCCGCGCCTCCTCGTCAGCCCGCGCCCGCTCCAGCTCCACCGGTTCCACCGCAGCCTGCTCCGACGGGGGCTCCTCCTCGCGACGGCCGCGCTGCATCGCACGCGTCGTCGCCGCATGACTGCCAAATCGTGCAGCGAGCCCCTGAGGATGCACGCGTGAGCATCGAGCGCGGGCAGGAACGCCGCAACCGCGCCGTCCAGGACGTCGCCACCGCCGGGCGCCACCTCCGCGCCACCCTCGCCAACGGCACGGTCACCTACGGCACGACGGCCGTGTTCACTCGCAGCCTCCGTCGTGTCGTCTGGCCGATCAAGTTCAGGCCGGACCTCCCTCCGCGCTACGACGGCAAGAACAACCCTTTGGAGTTCCTGCAGCTCTACTCTCTGGCCATCCAGGCCGCCGGGGGCGACGACAAAGTCATGGCGAACTGGTTCCCCATGGCCCTCAAGGACTCCGCGTCCTCATGGCTCACCAACCTCCCCGCCGAGTCCATCAACACCTGGGAGGAGCTCTGCCGGTGCTTCGTCGCCAACTTCAAGGGCACGTACGAGCGCGGCCTCACCTACAACGACCTCCGCGCCGTGCGTCAGAAGCCCGGCGAGACCCTCCGCAAGTACATCCAGCGCTTCAGCCAAGTGCGCAACAAGATCCCCAACGCCACTGACGCACAGGTCATTTCGGCCTTCCAGGCTGGGGTCACAGATGTGCGGATGCTCGAGAAGCTTGGCATCCACGACAACATCACCACCGTCGTCAAGCTTTTCGACTTGGCGGACAAGTGCGCCAAGGCTGAAGAGGGCCGCTTGTTCGTCAAGAACGAGCCAGGGGACCCCACCGAGGGGTCCAAGAAGAAGAAATCCTCCGAGAAGCGCAAGACTACTGCGGTCCTCGCAGCAGAGCCCGACGCCAAGCAGCCTCGCCAAGCTGCCACTCCAGCCGCAGGACCTGAGAAGAAGGATGATTGTCCCTTCTGCATCTACCACAACAGGTATTCTCATGCCACCGAGGACTGCTACGATCTCAAGAGGCTTCGCGAGGCTCGCGAGGAAAACGGAGGCCGCGGAGGCCGCGGCGGAGGCCGCGGCGGCCGCGGGGGGCGACGCTGGAACAACAACTACAACGACAACTACCAGCAGAACCCCCAGGCCAACACCGTCCAGCCCGCGAACGACAACCTGCCTGCTGAGGCTGACGAGGGCTACCAGGTACCTCGCGGGGCCGCTTGCATCCTCGGCGGGGCTCAGGCCCCTCGCTCCAACCGCCACTTCAAGCAACTCGCTCGCGAGGTCGCAGCAGCCCTTCCTGGAGTCGAGGCCTCCAGGTCCCTCAAGTGGTCCCAGTGCCCCATTACCTTCGACTCCAGCGACCACCCCAAGTCCACTTCGACCGTTGGCACCATCCCGCTGGTCTGCACCCCCACCATCAACAACATCGCCGTCTCTAAGACGCTCATTGATGAGGGTGCCGGCCTCAACGTCATCTCCGTCGAGACATTCGAGAAGCTGCAGGTGCCCTACGAGCGGCTCATGCCCACCAAGCCCTTCTCGGGGGTGACAGAGGGTCTTACCACCCCTTTGGGGCAGGTGAGGCTCGCCGTCACTTTTGGCACCCAGGCCAACTACCGCACCGAGCTGATCGACTTCGACGTCGCACACATCGGCCTGCCCTACAACGCCATACTCGGCTACCCCGCCCTCGCCAAATTCATGGCGGTGACCCACCACGCCTACAACCTCGTCAAGCTCCCTGGCTCGGGTGGCACCATTGTCATCCGCGGCGTGGTCTCGGACGCCCTGTACGCTGCGCAAGCGGCCTACAAGGCTACCGCGGTGGCGTCACCCGCTGACGAGGACGAGGAACCCCTCCCGAGGCCCCCCGCGAAGAAGAAGCAGCTGTTCTCTCAGGAGAAGGCCGCGACAAAGCAAGTGTCTCTGGAGGCAAGCGGCTCGGGGGCTAGCGTCATCATCGGCGCCAACCTGCTCCCCAAATAGGAAAGCGCGCTCGTCGCCTTCCTCAGGGCAAACTCTGACATGTTCCCCTGTACACCGTCGCATATGTCCGGAGTACCGAGGGAGGTGATCGAGCACCACTTAGCCGTGTGCCCAAACGCACGCCCCGTGAAGCAAAAGGCGCGGCGCCAAGCGCCAGAGAAACAAGACTTCATCGTCAAGGAAGTAGAGAAGCTGAAGAAGGCCAGCATCATCAAGGAAGTGGTCCACCCCACTTGGCTCGCCAATGGTGTGGTCGTCCCCAAGCACACCGGAGGAAGCCGCCTCTGCATCGACTTCACCGATCTCAACAAGGCCTGCCCCAAGGACCCCTATCCCCTCCCGAGGATCGACCAGATCGTGGACTCCACCGCCGGCTGCGCGCTCCTCTGTTTTCTGGATGCCTTCTCTGGTTATCACCAGATCAAGATGGCAAAGGAAGACGAGGAGAAGACAGCATTTCTCACCCCTTGTGGTGTGTTCTGCTACGTCTGCATGCCCTTCGGCCTGAAGAACGCCGGCGCCACTTTCCAGCGCCTCATGAGGATCGCCTTGGGAGCTCAAATGGGGAGGAATGCAGAGGCCTACGTCGATGACATCGTCGTCAAGACCCGCGAGAAGGACACGCTCATCCAGGACCTCGAGGAGACCTTTGCCAACCTGTGCAAGGTCAACATCAAGCTGAACCCCGCCAAGTGCGTCTTCGGGGTCCCTTCAGGCAAGCTCCTCGGGTTCCTAGTATCTCACCGCGGCATTGAGGGCAACCCCGACAAGATCAAGGCCATAGAGCAGATGCAGCCTCCTCGTCGCCTCAAGGACATGCAGCGCTTAGCGGGATGTATGGCCAGCCTCGGCCGTTTCATCTCCAAGTTCGGCGAGAGGGCGCTGCCATTTTTCAAGATCATGAAGAGGTCCGGTCCCTTCAAGTGGACCCCTGAAGCAGCAAAGGCCTTTGAGGACCTGAAGAAATACCTGGCGAGCCCACCCATCATGGTTGCCCCACGCCCTCGCGAGCCTCTGAAGCTGTATCTTGCAGCCACTCCCCAGACGGCAAGCGCGGTCTTGGTGGCGGAAAGGGAAGAGCCAGTCCTCGCCAAGCAGACCTCTGCCTCGCCAAGCCCAGAACCCCCCGACAAGGAGGCACCCTCGCCAAGCATCCAGCTCCCTGCCGAGCCTCAAGTGGGACCTCAAGAAACACTTGTCGAGGGCTCCACCAAGCCTGGAGAGGAGTCAGCCGCTGCCACGCCAACGACTACCCTCGTCGAGCATCCCGTGTACTTCGTCAGCACAGTACTGCGGGACGCTCGCGAGCGCTACCCCATGCAGCAAAAGCTCCTCTTCTCGCTCCTCATCGCCTCCAGGAAACTGCGCCACTACTTCCAGGGCCACCCCATCAAGGTGGTCACCTCATATCCCCTGGAGCAGGTCCTGCGCAACCCAAACGCGACAGATCGCGTCGCAAGCTGGGGCATAGAGCTAACCCTGGTACGACAAGACACTGGTTGGATCGACGAGATCAAGAACTACCTGCAGAACCGAGCCCTCCCCGAAGACGACGCAGAGGCCGAGAGAATTGCTCGCCAAGCCAAGTCCTACTGCCTCCACGACGGAGACCTGTACCGCAAGCGACCCAATGGGGTTGCGCTGCGGTGCGTCCCTGCCGAGGAAGGCCGCCAGCTCATCAACGACATCCACAGCGGCGAGTGCAGCCATCACTCTTCCTCGCGCACCATTGCAGGCAAGGTCTTCCGGAGTTGCTTCTACTGGCCCTCAGTGCTTCAAGATGCCGCCGAAATCGTCCAGTCCTGCGACGCATGCCAATTCCACGCCAAGCAAATCCACCAGCCCGCGCAAGGACTCCAGACGATCCCGCTCTCCTGGTCGTTCGCGGTCTGGGGGCTGGACCTGCTGGGACCTTTCCCGCGAGCGCTCGGGGGCTACCGCTACTTCTACGTCGCCATCGACAAATTCACTAAGTGGCCTGAGGTGGAACCCGTACGCACCATCCCGGCGAAATCGGCGGTAAAGTTCATAAGGAGCCTGGTCTGCCGCTTCGGCGTGCCCAACCGCATCATCACCGACAACGGCTCACAATTCATCAGTGGCGCCTTCAAGTCCTACTGCGGCAGCATCGGTGCCCAAATCTGCAACGCCTCGGTGGCGCATCCATGAAGCAACGGGCAGGCCGAACGAGCCAACGCCGAGGTGCTCAAGGGCCTCAAGACTAGAAGCTTCGACCGCCTCAAGGCCAGCGGCAAGCATTGGATCGATGAGCTCCCCTCGGTGCTCTGGTCCATCCGCACCACGCCAACGAAGCCAACTGGTGAGACGGCGTTCTCCCTCGTCTATGGCGCTGAAGCCGTCCTCCCCAGCGAGATCACTCATGGCTCTCCGCGAGTCCTGGCCTTCAAGGAGGCTGAGGTGGACGAACTCCGCAACGACGACCTGCTGCTGCTTGAAGGGCTCCGCCGCAATGCGGCCCTGAGAGCCGCAAGGTACCAGCAAGACCTCCGTCGCTACCATAGCCGCCACATCCGCCCGCGCACTCTCGAAGCAGGAGACCTTGTCCTGAGGAGAATCCTCTCCAGGGCAGGCCTCCACAAGCTCTCACCAATGTGGGAAGGCCCCTACAGAGTCGTGCACATCGCCAGGCCTGGCTCCGCGCGGCTCGAGACGGAGGACGGCACCCCCGTCGCCAACCCCTGGAACATCCAGCACCTGCGCAAGTTCTACCCCTGATCGCCCTCGGCGAGCAACTTTTTGCATCAAGGGAGAGCCACGCGCCATCATCCTCCACGAGGAAAAAACTTCGGGCTCCCCTCTCTACTATACGTTGCCGCGGGCCGTTCGAGAAGACTCCCAAGCCACCAAGCCTCGGCACGGCTACCTCTTCAGGCACCATGCCTTGGCAAGGTGGATCCCCATGCCGGTCATGGTGGAACGCAGGCTAAAAGCCACCCCCGCCTAGGGGCCCCCTGAGCTCTCTCTACATGCGTCTGCCTCGGGCACGCCCCCTCGAGAGTCTCAGCCACAGCATGTGGACCCCATGCCCAGAGCATGGCGGATTTTTTGTGTTTCTGGCCACGCCAGTGTAATGAACCTATGTTTCAGGTCAATTTGAACCTTTGCGCATCGCGCCAGCATATTTTGTTGCTTCGGTAAGCTCTAGCATTATTTGCTTTTCTCTCTCGCTCGTATGATCCCTCATGCGTATCTCGCGAACGGGGGCTAGCATGGTGCCATGCCACGGGAGCATCCCGGCAGCACCTAAAACCCAAGGGATCCGAGCTCTGAACTTGCGGGTCAGCTCTCATGCATGTCAACTCCCAAGGAGCTCTGAACTCATGGGTCAGCTCCCGCGCACGTCAACTCACCAAGGATCACCAAAAACCTTGGTGCCTGTTCTCCTCGCAAGACACACACAAAGGAACCTACGAGCACCATAAGATTTCTAGCTATGTACTGCTTGTGGGTATGCCTATCTCTCCAAGTGCAGGAAAGCAGGTTATCCAAGCCTCAGGCAACTCCAAGGCAAAAACATCTCGCCAGGGAACCAACACCCTCTCCAAGGCAGAATGCCTCGCTAAGCTAAGTACAAAGACTTGGTTGAATTTCCTCTTGCTGGTTTTTGCCCCTCGAGTCTCTTTTCTCTCTCCTACGCCTCATGGGCTGCTTGCACGTCAAAGGGGGGCCCCAAGCATCGCGCTTCGAGGAGCTCTTACTTCTTGAGGCCTCACACACCCCCCGGCCTTGTGGAGCCCTGACTCTCACATACCGAAGCGGCGGTGGTGTAGCGCCAAGAGAGGGTCCTAAGACGTAGAGCGAAAAAGACATGAAGGGGAAAGACAAAAGCCACCCGAAGGACATTTACAAGCGCGTTCAAAAGCTTAAAGCAAGTCTTTACAAAAGTTGTTACAACTAAAATACTAAGATAACGTGCCCTCTGCACGACCAGCTACAGGAAGGAGTTCAGGCCGTCGCGCCTCCTGAGGTGCCCGCTCCGTCCACGGCAGTTTCCGCCTCCTGGGCACCTTCCTCGCCGTCGCCTTCGTCTTCATCGACCAGGACTTGGTCGTACTTCCTGGCGAGCACCTCAGCGGCCTCCCCCGCCTTGCTGCGGATCTCGACCGGCCCCATCACGGCCTCGAGGTTGAACGAGGGCCAAAGATGTAGCGCCCCGACCCCAGAACTATACAGTGGAACGTTGTGTAACCGGTCATGCTACACAATTGAGGGTTACTGGGTTTACCAATCCCAGGCCAAAACTCATTGGCAGGTGTGCTCGGAATGGATCATCGGCACACAACACCTCAATCATGCCATAAGCTCAGACATCGCTTCCATGTATAGTAAAGAGACCGAGACTTGTGGAACGAACTGGCACATCACAGACTCTACGACACAAAGATATCATAGTTCAACTCATATAATTGAGAAAGATAGCAAATGACACATCAGAGGTCACTGACCCATCATTACAACAAGCGGAAGCAAATTAAAGTTGTCTAAACAACAAGATCCAAATTATGGCCTAAGAGGCCTACAGATAATTATCCCGTGCCAGCCTGTTCCATGACGTCCCAAGCTGCCACCTGGGAACCCCAGACTACTCGTCGAAGTCAACGTAGAACCCACCTTCCAGTTCGGTGGCGTCCTCCTCTGAAACAAATAATAAGCAACAAAGCAAGGCTGAGTACGACGTACTCGCAAGAATTAGTAGGGCGATATAGGCCCGATGCTGACGGAGGCTGCAAAGCTATATAAGTGGTTGTTTTGCATAAAGCGAGTTTTGTTTCCTTCCGAAGACTAGGACTCATGGCATTGTCTAATCAGAAGGTTTTCATAAGGGGATAAGAGGGTAACACTTTTCTCTTCGGTTAACGGGGAACCTACTGTATTCAGAAACTCCACTTATCTCCACCAAGGCACTCCCTCGAACCTCCCTCGAGGAAATGAACCCTTTTAGCACACGTTGATTATGCAACCTCTAGCTGCCATTTGATTAAAGATCAGGTTCAGGTTTTCTATGAGCTAATCCGCCTTTCCCAAGATTTTGTCCATAACCGTGGACACGGCTTTTCGAAAAGATTAAACCCTGCAGGGGTGTACTAATTTACCCAACGGTACCGTCCGACCCCTTGCCTGTACAATTAGCTCTCTTCCGGGGAAAGCCGGCAGGGCGGGCGCGGTTAAACCTTTACAAAGCGTGAGACTATCCAAGGGTCATCGTGGCGACAGGACAAGTTCAGCGCCTATTTCAACACCCTGCCCCATCGCCAGTCCTACCATCACCATCATCATCATCTTCTCTGCATCGTCTTCGGCCACACACTCGCAAATGGAAAGCGCAAACTAGAGGACCCTTGGATACGCCCGCACTAATTATTCGGTTAGTAAAGGGCCCATACCCCCACCGATGGTAGCACGCTCGGTTCTTGGTTCTAGCTAAAAGCACTCTCAGCCTAGGCGGCTAGAATGAGACAAAACACCAACGACCTTGTTGGCAACTCATCCCAGCCTTCTTAGCAATTTAGTATCAACACAAGTCTCCACCACTGTCCGAACATTCCATTCAATTCACAATTATGGAAATAATCAACGGACAACTTAAGCATTCGACTAAGCATGGCTAAGCATATCTAAGCATGACATACAACAGATATGATTTATCTCAGGACAACACTTCAATCTATGGTTCATAGGTGGGGAAACAGGTAATGGTTCAGGGAACATGCAATTGATAGGATATTATATACACTGACCAAAACTTGTCACCAGAATAGAATGCAATAGTATGGTGGATAAAATACTTGGGTAATATGAGATATGCCAAGAAGGTTAGGTTAGCTCTTGCCTTGCTGGTAGTACTGGTCGCGCTGGTTGTCAAGGTATTGTGGTGGAACCTCGACTCCCGAATCTACCGAAACACAAACAATACAAGAAAGGAATAAATAACACGAATACAAGGTGCAATGCACAATCATGATGATATGGACATATTATGCATTGAAAAGGTATTGGGCATGTCCCACAAGTTAAATGGAACCCCTAAATTAAATATCACAATTAACGGGTTAAAACTCCATCTTTAACTTAGTGATTTGTGTTATTTACCAAAACGTCCAGTACTGAATTATGGGTCCTAAATGCATGAAAATGGCATTATTAGATAGGCCTTGTTCCACTGATCATTTTGGTACCTTGTTTGCATTTTTCCGATTAACGGTGAAGAAATGGCGATTTAAACGGTTATGCGATTTAAATCATTTTAACCATTTCGAAATTAACATCAAAGGAAAATTTGTTTGCATGCTGTGATATTAACATAGGCAGATAGCATTTGCTTTGCTGGTCATTTTGGTATATCATTTGCAATTTTTGAATTAATATTCACAAAGTTATGACATTTTTGATAATTGATTTAAATCTGCCATTTTAATTAATTTTAATGAACAGCACCAAAATTAAATCTACAAGTCTCTAAAATGATATAAACTTGTAGTTCATCACTTGCTGAACATTTCGAGCTATTAAACATAATTTTTGAGTAAACAAAACTCAAGTTATGAATTATCTAAAATTGGAATTTAAATCTGCCATTTTAATAATTTTAGTTAAACAGCAATTTAAATATTCATTATTGCATGGAAAATGGAAACTAACATTTAGATGTTGTTTTCCTGAACATTTTGAGGGCTTAACCATAATTTTGGACATTTATTCATAAAGTTATGGAATTTCTAAATTCAACATTTATTTATGCCATTTTAGTATNAGATGTTGTTTTCCTGAACATTTATGATATTATTTATAATTTTTGGATCAAAATTCATTGAGTTATGGATTTTCCAAATTCCATTTATATTCTGCCATTTTATTTAATTTAATTAAAAACAGCCAATTTAAGTTTAACCAAAAAATACAACTAATGGCACTAACATTTAGAGTTTATTTAGCTGAGCATTTTGACATATTATTTGCATTTTTCTGAATTATAAACTCTAGATATGAATTTCCAAAAATTTGAATAGCTCACAGATGATTTGCATTTCACATTTAAATTCAAATTCAAAAGTTCATTTGCATGTGTGAGTGACATATTTGAATAGGTTGTGAAATTCTAAACATTTTGGTATGTCAATTGTAATTTTGTGATTTGCCATTTAACAGATATTTCATTTACCAATTTATGTCTATTTTCTGGAAAATTAAAAACAGATGAACTGATGACGTCAGCATGACGTCATCAGAGGAGCTGGGGCTGTCGATCAGGAATTCGTCGTGTACGAATGAAATTGGACGCGGGCACTGGCCTTATGTGCTAGAGGGGGTGGAGAGGAGCACAGGGGGCGGCGGCATGGACCAAATGGTCACCGGAGTGGCCGGCGGCGACCATCGGAGCGGCGGCGGTTGGCGGTGCACGGAGGGGGCACGGCATAGGTCGGAAGGGGAAGGGAGGAAGGGACCCTTCGGTCGAGGAGCTCACCCCTTAGGCGACGGTGCGGACGGCGGGGCCGGAGGAGGCCGGGCGGCGACGGGATGGTGCTTGGACGGCGGCGGCCGAGTCGGAGAAAACCGGGACGGCGGCGGCGACTTCGGGCACCCCGGCCCGATTAGCTTGGCGGGGAGGGAGAGGAGCTCGAGGCCGAGCTGGTGGCGGCGTCGGCTGGCTCGGGGTGGCCGGATTCGACGGGGAGGTGCGGCGGCGACGGAGGCGTCCGTGGGGAAAACGGCGGCATTAGGGTTAGGGTTCTATGGAGGGAGAGCAGGGGAAAGAGGAGAGGGGAAGCAGAGGCGACGGCGGCCTCACTTGTCCACTAGGAGGGGGGGCGCAGCGAGGAGGAGGCAGAGGAGATCGACACGGCGGCATGGTGGCACTGGCGCCATGTTCTTCCTGTGGCGACAGGGAAGAAAGAGGGAAGGGGAGAGGCTGACAGGGGGCCCCACCTGTAAGAGATTTAAACATTTCCCTTTTCTGTTTTTCCTTTTTAAAACCAGCAGCATTTAGGGATTTTAATTGAGGCCCTAAACCATTTTATAAATTCAGGGAAAATTCACAGAGGCTTCCCATAACATTTAGCATCTCCACAAAATTTGGTGTGGCCAAATTAAAAGTTTTGAGCAACATTTGTACATAGAGTTAAATATGGCCATTTTTGATAATTCCAAAATGTATTTAATTGGAGCAATTAAGCATCTTCAAAAATAAGGAAAATATTCATGGAGGCTCTCACAATAATATTGAAGCCCCCCATGATTTTAGTTTGAATTTTGATAAGTTGAGCTTGGAGTCAAAACTCACAATTTGTTTAAACCAATTTGAATTCCAATTATTTATTACTTTGCTTAACAAGCCATTGTCTTTGACAAATATTTAAGAAAGGTAAACTTGGAACTTCCTAGACAAATATGGAAGCTCAAGAATATTTTGGTTTTGCCAGATGGAGCAATTGCACTTGACTTGGGAATTTTTAGGAAGTGTTTGATTCCTTTTAATGATTTCCATTGTTTGCAATATTTAACTTAGCATTTTAAATATGTATGCCATGATGAAATGCAAAGCAAAAAGTGAAAATTTGGCCCATATTTTAGGGTACCAAATCTGGGCTGTTACAATTCTATCCCCCTTACAAGAATCTCGCCCCGAGATTCCTAGAGTAGGAAGAGGGAGAGGAAGGAAACATGACAACTCTTAACTTCAAGGATCTTCTCGATCCCACGATGATCTTCCTTGTTGCATAGAAAAGGTAACAAGCATGACGTGCCGACGAGGAACAGAAGATAGTTCAAGGGGACAGACAAGTTTTCTCCAAGGGTTGGAAATATGAACTTTGCACAAGACCATAAGCCATTGAGGAAAACTAGGAACAACTTGACCAAACAAAGGTCGAGCAGAGGATAGGAGAAATGACCGAGAGACATGTTTAGCAACACCACGTTAATGTTCTCCTCGATGTTCTAGATACCACTATCAGGCTTCGGAAAAGCCCTCAATAGGTCATCAAGTAGAGGTCGGACCTTTAAGATTGCAAAGAGACCATAAGGGCAACTTCTAGAATAAGTAGCACAATATCCTCATGGAGAGTGGTTTGATTTTACGAAAGGCAAGAGGATATCACAATAGACCTTCCAGTTAAGTAGGGCAACCACCACCACAAACTTGCCGGATCTACACAAGGCCTATGTCATACTCTTAAGGAACACCAACCATCATTTCTGCTTGAGATTCAGATTTGGTTAAGCGTGCGGTTATTTCAGACTTGACATGTCCGAGGAAGGAGTTACAACAGTTAACGAGAGGTAAGGATTCTCAAGATTTGACTACAATGTCAAGCTCCAGGACATGAGCTAGATTGCGAGAGGGAAATTGCTCTTCCAAGCGAAACACTGTGATCTTTAGAGATTTAAGAAGAGTCTAACTCATTGAGCAAAGGTGGGCACTTGAACAAAGGACATGGTAGCATAGTCAAACTCGGCTTGATGATCAAATTACCGATCATGCTAAGAGCGCCATCAAAGTCCTTGGATTTCAAAACAATATCATTTGCTAAGAATATCCGATTTCCACATCAATATGCATCCTCAACAATCTCGAGCCCGAGTAGCTCGGAGGTAGATGGATAAGGAAGGGTAAGAGCATCACTTCATCAAGTACGTCATGAGACTAATCACGACCTCTTGATATAAAAGAGTGTGACACTCTAAGGTTGAACAGAACAAAAGCTAGACAAGCATCTTATTCTGCGGATTACAATACTTTGACCTGGTCCGAGAAATGGACAAGGTACCGGAGTTTGTTTCTCCTAACATCCCGATGTGGAATGTCTTGACGGACCACAAGGGTAACATGCTTCGGAACACACCAATACACGATAACACTTGACTGTCAACTGACAGATAAGGGTCGGACAACAGATTAAGAGTAAGGAAACGGGCTAACAATAATCCCAAGAGATTTGTAGAAGCCCTTGTTAGCACTCTTCCAACAACTAGTGCTGAAAGGGTTTCATGAATGGGTGTTAGTGGAGGAATCACAAATATTGATGGAAAACTCGCTAAGAGCAATCCCGCCGTGATTCAGATGATTCCCTGACAGAGAGTCTAGCTACAGCTAGTGTCAAAGGAGAGCATTGCTGAGCAAGTCAATTTCTGCTGCAACCTCGAGTTCAAAGACTAACTTCAAATTTTGCCAACCTGATGTAGGATTTGAATTAACATCAGGGTTCAACGGAAAAGATCTTGGGTTAAAGATCAGCTTCATGCACTGGGACTCACGAATAGCATAATGCTCACATGGGTGACAACCCTCATAAATCATTACACCTGAGCCCTAGCACAATCCGGGACCTTCGGTTCAAGATCTTGGGCTGAAGCAAGGGAATTTCTTGACGATCTGCAACATTTCCGTTCTTCGGGCTTTAGAATTGGCAGACGAGCAAAGTTAACCAGTAACTAAAGATAGAACCCAACCCCGTGATCCTAAAGATTTGGATTTTGCAGACGAGCAGAAGCATCGTTAAATCAAATAGAGGTAAGATAACTCAGAATAGAGCGAGTTGGATAAGGAGTAAAAAGAATCCTAAGATGGTTTTCACAACTCCTTTTTAGGTTATAATTAATTTTCACGCACTAGACTCGACATCGACCAGTAGAACGGGTTTCCTACAGGCAGTCCTGCTCTGATACCAACTTGTAGCGCCCCGACCCCAGAACTATACAGTGGAACGTTGTGTAACCGGTCATGCTACACAACTGAGGGTTACTGGGTTTACCAATCCCAGGCCAAAACTCATTGGCAGGTGTGCTCGGAATGGATCATCGGCACACAACACCTCAATCATGCCATAAGCTCAGACATCGCTTCCATGTATAGTAAAGAGATCAAGACTTGTGGAACAACTGGCACATTGCATGACTCTATGACACAAAAATCATATAGAAACTCATATAATGAGAAGAATACAAATATTACACACCAAAGGGTCACAGACCATCAATTCATCAAGCGGAAGCGGGTAGTGTTGTCTAACAACAAGACGCAAATATATGGCCTAAGAGGCCTACAATAAACATCACCCAAGCCAGCTTGTTCCACGGTCCCAAGCTGCCACCTGGGAACCCCAGACTACTCGTCGAAGTCAACGTAGAACCCACCTTCCTGTTCGGTGACATCCTCCTCTGAAACAAGTAATAATCAACAAAGCAAGGCTGAGTACGACGTACTCGCAAGAATTAGTAGGGCGATATAGGCCCGATGCTGACGGAGGCTTCAAAGCTGTATAAGTAGTTGTTTTTGCAGAAAGCTAGTTTTTATCCTTTCGAAGACTACGACTCATGGCATCGACTACTCAGAGGTTTTCATAAGGGGATAAGATAGTAAACTTTTCTTCTTCGGTTCCCATGGAACCTACTATCATCAGAATCACCACTTAACTCCACCAAGGCACTCCCTCGAATCACCCTCGAGGAAATGAACCTTCTATCACACGTTGATTATGCAACCTTTAGCTGCCATATCAATTAAGGTTAAGGTTTTCTATGATCTTATCGTCTATTCCCAAGTTGTCCATAACCGTGGACACGGCTTTTCGAAAAGATTAAACCCTGCAGGGGTGTACTGTTTTTTACCATTGGTACCGTCCGACCCCTTGCCTGATCATTTAGCTCTCTTCCGGGGAAAGCCGGCAGGGCAGGCGCGGTTAAACCTTTACAAAGCATGAGACTATCCAAGGGTCATCGTGACGACAGGACAAGTTCAGCGCCTATTTCAACACCCTGCCCCATCGCCACTCCTATCACCATCATCATCATCATCATTCTTTTTCATCACCAGTCCCACACTCGCAAATGGAAATCGCAGACTAGAGGACCCTTGGATACGCCCGCACTAATTATTCGGTCAAAGGAGGTTCCATATGCCCCCACCTTTGGAAGCACACTCGTCTTGGTTCAAGAGGTAAAGAACTCTCAGCCTAGGCGGCAAGAATGAGACAAAACACCATCTCCGATGGCAACTCATCCAAGCCTTGTTAAGCATTTTAATTAAGTACCACCAGTTACCACATTGTCCAAACATTCCATCAATTTCACAATTATGGAAATAATCAACGGACAACTTAAGCATTCGACTAAGCATGGCTAAGCATATCTAAGCATAACATACATCAGACATGATTTATCTCAGGCCAACATATCAAGCTATGGTTCATAGGTAGGGAAACATAGTAATGGTTCAGGGAACATGCAAGTTATAGGAATTCTATCCACTGAACAAAGTTGTTGCTAGAATCGAATGCAATATTATGGTGGATAAAATACTTGTACTAATAGGATGAGATATGCCAAGAAGGTTAGGTTAGCTCTTGCCTTGTTGATAAAGATGGTCGCACTGGTTGTCGAGGTATTGTGGTGGAACCTCGACTCCTGAATCTAACGGAACACAAACAAGAACAAGAGACGAAATAAATAACACGAATACAAGGTGCAATGCACAATCATGATGAGATGGTCATATTATGCACTGAAAAGTATTTGGGCATGTCCCACAAGTTAAATGGAACCCCTAAATTAAATATTGCAATTAACGGGTTAAAACTCCATCTTTAACTTAGTGAATTAGGTGATTATCTAAAACGTCCAGTACTAAATTATGAGATATATATGCATGGAAATGACATTATTAGATAGGTATTATTCCACTGATCATTTTGGTATATCATTTGCAATTTTTGAGCTAATATTGAACAAGTTATGACATTTCTAATATTTGATTTAATTCTGCCATTTATTTATTTTTAAGGGGCAGCACCAAAATTAAACCTACAAGTCTCTCAAATGTCATATTCTGGTAGCTTAAGGCTTGCTGAACATTTTGAGCTATTGTTCATAATTTTTGAGCAAATACAACTCAAGTTATTGATTTTCTAAAAATGGAATTAAATCTGCCATTTTAATCATTTTAATTAAACAGCAATTTAAATGTTCATTATTGCATGTAAAAGGGAACTAACATGGAGATGTTGTTTTCCTGAACATTTATAGATATTATTTATAATTTTTGGATCAAAATTCATTGAGTTATGGATTTTCCAAATTCCATTTATATTCTGCCATTTTATTTAATTTAATTAAAACATGCAATTTAAGTTTAACCAAAAAATACAACTAATGGCACTAACATTTAGAGTTTATTTAGCTGAGCATTTTGACATATTATTTGCATTTTTCTGAATTATAAAACTCTAGATATGAATTTCCAAAAATTTGAATAGCTCACAGATGATTTGCATTTCACATTTAAATTCAAATTCAAAAGTTCATTTGCATGTGTGAGTGACATATTTGAATAGGTTGTGAAATTCTAAACATTTTGGTATGTCAATTGTATTTTTGTGATTTGCCATTTAACAGATATTTCATTTACCAATTTCTGTCTATTTTCTGGAAATTTAAAAACAGAAGAACAGATGACGTCATGATGACGTCATCACACGGGCAGCGGCGCTGTCGATCAAGAATTCGTCGTGTACGAATGAAATTGGACGCGGGCACTGGCCTTATGTGCTAGAGGGGGTGGAGAGGAGCACAGGGGGCGGCGGCATGGACCAAATGGTCACCGGAGTGGCCGGCGGCGACCATCGGAGCGGCGGCGGTTGGCGGTGCACGGAGGGGGCACGACATAGGTCGGAAGGGGAAGGGAGGAAGGGACCCTTCGGTCGAGGAGCTCACCCCTTAGGCGACGGTGCGGACGGCGGGGCCGGAGGAGGCCGGGCGGCGACGGGATGGTGCTTGGACGGCGGCGGCCGAGTCGGAGAAAACCGGGACGGCGGCGGCGACTTCGGGCACCCCGGCCCGATTAGCTTGGCGGGGAGGGAGAGGAGCTCGAGGCCGAGCTGGTGGTGGCGTCGGCTGGCCTCGGGGTGGCCGGATTCGACGGGGAGGTGCGGCGGCCGACGGAGGCATCCGTGGGGAAAACGGCGGCATTAGGGTTAGGGTTCTATGGAGGGAGAGCAGGGGAAAGAGGAGAGGGGAAGCAGAGGCGACGGCGGCCTCACTTGTCCACTAGGAGGGGGGGCGCAGCGAGGAGGAGGCAGAGGAGATCGACACAGTGGCATGGTGGCACTGGCGCCATGTTCTTCCTGTGGCGACAGGGAAGAAAGAGGGAAGGGGAGAGGCTGACAGGGGGCCCCACCTGTAAGAGATTTAAACATTTTCCCTTTTCTGTTTTTCCTTTTTAAAACCAGCAGCATTTAGGGATTTTAATTGAGGCCCTAAACCATTTTTATAAATTCAGGGAAAATTCACAGAGGCTTCCCATAACATTTAGCATCTCCACAAAATTTGGTGTGGCCAAATTAAAAGTTTTGAGCAACATTTGTACATAGAGTTAAATATGGCCATTTTTGATAATTCAAAAATGTATTTAATTGGATCAATTAAGCATCTTAAAAAATAAGGAAAATATTCATGGAGGCTCTCACAATAATATTGAAGCCCCCCATGATTTTAGTTTGAATTTTGATAAGTTGAGCTTGGAGTCAAAACTCACAATTTGTTTAAACCAATTTGAATTCCAATTATTTATTACTTTGCTTAACAAGCCATTGTCTTTGACAAATATTTAAGAAAGGTAAACTTGGAACTTCCTGGACAAATATGGAAGCTCAAGAATATTTTGGTTTTGCCAGATGGAGCAATTGCACTTGACTTGGGAATTTTTAGGAAGTGTTTGATTCCTTTTAATGACTTCCATTGTTTGCAATATTTAACTTAGCAATTTAAATATGTATGCCATGATGCAATGCAAAGCAAAAAGTGAAAATTTGGCCCATATTTTAGGGTACCAAATCTGGGCTGTTACATCTTTCTTCTCGGGGCTCGCGGCTGGAGCGGCAGCACGAGGCTGCTTGGCGTCGGGTTCAGCCGCGAGGACCACAGTGGTCTTGCGCTTCTCGGTGGATTTCTTCTTCTTGGATCCCTCGGTAGGGTCCCCTGGCTCGTTCTTGACGAACAAGCGGCCCTCCTCAGCCTTGGCGCACTTGTCCGCCATGTCGAAGAGCTTGACGACGGTGGTAATGTTGTTGTGGATGCCAAGCTTCTCAAGCATCCGCACGTCCATGACTCCAGCATGGAAGGCCGAAATGACCTGCGCGTCGGTGGCGTTGGGGATCTTGTTGCGCACCTGGCTGAAGCGCTGGATGTACTTGAGGAGGGTCTCGCCAGGCTTCTGGCGTACGCCGTGGAGGTGGTTGTACGTGAGGCCGCGCTCATACGTGCCCTTGAAGTTCGCGACGAAGCACCGGCAGAGGTCCTCCCAGGTGTTGATGGACTCAGCGGGGAGGTTCGTGAGCCACGAGGACGCGGAGTCCTTAAGGGCCATGGGGAACCAGTTCGCCATGACTTTGTCGTCGCCGCCCGCGGCCTGGATGGCCAAAGTGTAGAGCTGCAGGAACTCTAGGGGGTTGTTCTTNACAAGAGGTACCCCAGTTGAGACTCTTGATTATACCATTATTACATACAATGATAGATGACTTAAACTTGCTTTGTTCCCAAGTTGAGTAATCATGGTGTAGGTACTTGTATTCAAGGGGAATGAGACATCTAACCTTTACTTTATCAAGGCCACTACTCATATTTGCTTTCACATTTAACTTTAATCATTCAAGATGCTATGATAGGGGAATGAGAGCTTTACACCTAGTATTACCATTGCAATCAATAAATTAAGTAGAATAGTTGGAGGATAGATGAAACTTATGCATGCTTTACCCTCTACTCATTTATATATCTTTTCCAAAGTGTTCACCATTTAATTTCAGATTTTCATCTACACTCTATGGACCACAAGTATGCAAAAGTAAGAACGTCCATATTACTATCTTTTATGTTACACTTTGTGAATTATCATTGAACATCCTTGCATTGAATACTTGATATCACTTTATAAACTGTTTGCATATTGCTACTTCTTTGAATAATGAATCATTTGACTTTATGTAGCAGTAGCAATCATCTTTTATATCCATGATGTTATTATATTGCAAAGTTCATGTTAGTTTTATCACTTCCATACTCGAGGACGAGCATGAGTTAAGCTTGGGGATGTTGATGCATGTAAAATGCATATATGAACTTTGCATTATAATTCTCATATTTCAATCATATTTGCATCATATAAGGGTTATATCATTGTTTTATATTGATTTTGGGGATAATTCACAGTTTCCCCATTTATTTGGAATTAACCCTGCACTGGCAGAAAACCCTATTTTCTATATTTTGATGTTTCAGGGACCCAAACGATGTCCAAATGAGCTATAAATTTACGGGGATCATTATTTTGGAAGGAGGAAGACCTAGGAGCGAAAGAAGCAAACAAACGGAGGCCGGAGGGCCAAAATAGGGGGCCCCACGCAGCCAGGTACAGAGCCCGCGTGGGACCACCTATTTCAGCCCTCGTGGCCCCGTTTGCGTCGATCCTTCGCCCTGAAGCATCCTCGTGACCTAAAAACGACTGCATAAATAGTCCCCCGAGGAGTTTCGCAAGGAGGCGGCGGAGAAACACAAAACCAGAAACAGAGAGACAGAAGGCTGCCGCTGGAGAAGATCGAAGGGGGGAAATGCACCGGAATCCACCTCTGGAGGGCTCCACCCCCCTCCGGCATGTTCATCATCAACATTACTGCAAGATCATCTCCATCTCTCCACTGTAAACTCTTGGCAAACATGATGTATGATGCAATATACTTTTCCCGTGATCTATTGTGTCTCTCCATCTATGTTTGAGAAGTGATTTGTTCATGGCAATAGTGAAAGTGTTAATTGATTGGTTGCATACAAGTTTTGTTATCTTTTATGATTGTCCTGATGTACAATGTATGAGTGCACGTATATGTTGGGGATTGCATGTAAGGTGATCACCGGTAAGGTAATGGAGTGAGGAGGACTTGGGAGGACAATTAAACCCAAGATCGAATCATGAAGTTACATCTATTGGGGGATATATGGGAGACCCTAGAACTTAAGGCTATGGTGGGACAGTTCTGTCTTAATAATTCTTGTGCTGCACATTCAATTGGCCATGAGATCCATCATAAGAGTTGTGTAATTTGCTCATTCACTTGACTACACCTATTTATGGCTCCTCCTAGAAGAAACTATAAAAAGACTATTTATGTGCTTCACTAATTGTGACAACCAAACAAATGAAATATCAATTTGCCAGAACATTTGCTCCCTTGAGATATTTGCTACTTGAGATTCCTGCTACTTGTTACCTTGATAAAACTGATCAAGATACTTGCATTAGAAACTTGTTGCTAGATAAACCTTCTCCACATCACTTGCTTCCTTTAGTTAGTTCCTTTCTTACTCAAATTTATTGCTTTGCATAAAAGGCCATATAAGTGTGTTATAGGGCTTTAGAGAATAGATAGTTTACCTTCAGCTCCTCGTGGGTTCGACACTCAAATACTTATCGAATTGTGCTACAGTGATTCCTTGCTCTTGGGGATTATCAGCGACTTGAGGAGGTGGACCAGGGGCAGGGGCGGGCCCCACCCACGGTTCTCCCTAGGCCCGTGGCCCAGGTTCGCTTCCTGGGTTGCCCTCTGGACTGAGTCTTTGTTACGTTGTAAATATAATTCTCGTCAATTTTCATCCAGTTCTGATGATTTTTGCTTAAGTGGATATTTTGTAATACAAAAGAGTAGAAAAACAGAAATTCGCAGTAGTCATCTTGTTAATAGGATAGTCTGAAAAAATACCTAAATATGATGTACTATGATAATAAAAACATGTCATAATGATATGAAACAAGAATGGAACAATCAAAAATTATATATATGTTCGAGACGTATCAGGGGTCCACATGTATAGAGAGAGTGGTGAGGAGGGTTCTGGGGTGTTGAATTGGGGTCTAATCGAACAGGCGCCCATACCGTTTCATGGGTTTAAATGGACGTGGGACGATTTATGTCTTGGGACTAAAGTAGTGCCATGGGCCGTTTTCTATTTTATTTTAATTCAAACATTTGTAGAAAAAAAATGAAAAAAATACCTTTTGGAAATCTTATTCAAAAGAATTTTTTTTAACCATTTGTACTTCAAAACAAATTGAGTTTAAGATATTATAACTTATTTTGTAATCCAATTAAAATCTAGAAACTAATAAGAGTGATAATTTTCATTGTAGAACACAAAATACATTATTATAAAAATAATTATTAAAAACCGGTTTATGCAATAGGGTTTTCATGACCATTTAAATAATTTTCAAAGATGGTTTATGGTTTATAAAATACCTAAGGTTAATTTTTAAACTTTTAGAACATCAAAATCGATATAGATGATTATTTGAACATATCAAAACCATAACACCCTTTCAAGATGTCATATTAACCTCGTCCTTATGTTTATTTTAAAGTGATTTTTGTACGCAATCTCAAAAGTTTCATTTTTTGTGTAATTTGATTACATTTTAAGATTCCAGTTTTGGGATGTTACATATATTAGTTTTTGTCTCTGTTGGATACTATGGTATTTTCTCTCCTTCTTTTGGCAATAGCTCTGTAGAAGAAAGCAATGTTTTGTTCCCCATCTCTAACCAAAATTCTCTTTTTCTCGTTGCATAAAAGTTATTCAGTTTTCTAGCATTTTTCTCATACCTTGTGATTCAAGCTGCCTCCTGACCATGGTCCTGAAGGTATTTTTTTCTCAATTTGCTCAATTTGTGGTATTGGAAAAAAAGTACTCACTCCGTAGAATGTTACAAATTTCTCTAGATGTATCTAAACGTCAAATGCGTCTAGATACATGCGCATGCAAAGACATTTGTGACATCCTTTTTGAGACGGAGGGAGTATTTTAGAAATGCTACTTGGGCGAGTATTTTATGGCTTTACAGTAAGTGTATACTTATGCATCCAAAATGCATCCACTTTTCCAAGCACTTTGCCTCATAATTTGCTCCGAGATCCTTCCATATTCGATTAAAACTGCTGTTTCTGACGCTGTTTTTAGTAAAGTCTCTCCCCTAGCTATTTTTGTAGGAAATAAATCGGGGAAAAATACCACGTCATTTTTTATGGAAAAGAAGCCAATTGGACAAAAGATGGACACGAGGGGGTGCCGGAGGGCCAAAAGGGGTGGTCCCACGCGGCTACAGTACCAGGCCACGTGGGCCCCCCTAAATTGGGCCTCGGGCACCGTCTCGCCTATGGTCTTCGACGTATGCCTTCATATATGAGAAAAAACACTTGCCCTAGGAGAGGAGGAGCTTTCGTGAAACGCCTCGCTGTCACCTCATGCCTACGTTTTAAATCTCTGAGTTGCACTTTCACTTTTCCGATGAAAACTAGGAAATACTTGTTACTACTGTTGTTTTATTTCTGCTCGTTTGAATCCTTTACTGCCATCACTACTACTGCTGCAAGTTATTGATATACAGGTGTGGTTGAGAGTGACGCCTCAATTGCTAAGGTCTTATTGATATTCTTGTGTTCCCATCGTGTCGAACTATAAAATTTGGTTCATACTTCCCAACGAAGACTTCAGCGATCCCCTATACTTGTGGGCATCAAGACGTTTTCTGGCGCCGTTGCCGGGGAACCTAGCTTTATTGGTAAGACAACTTGATATCATTTATTTGCTTCATTTGGTTGTTCCTAACCATGGGAAAGGAAAAGACCACTCCTAAGGAAGTGAGGCCTTCCACTACTCGAGGAGGTAAGGACTTGCTAAGTAGGAAAAACTTTTCACCTGATGTTGCTTCTGCTGTTGTTCCTAAGAAAAAGGGAAAAATTGTTTCTAGTTCACCATTGTCTAAAATGTCTACTAGTAATGAAAATGATTTAACATGTGGTAGCATAGACAAAGAAGTGGCACATGAAACACCTGAAATTCCGGAAATATCTGAGTCAACTGAAACACCTGAGAATCCTGAATCTTCTATTTATAAAAATGTGGAATCTAAACTAGAAGATAGGGAATATTGTGATGATATGGAGACTTATTCTGAGAAAGAGGATGCTATTATTAAGGCTTTCATGAGTCCAGATTATGATGAAATGGATAAACTTGCTAGCTACATAAATTCTTCTCTTGATGACTATTTTCCTGTTTCTGATAAAATGAATGGTTCAGCTATTAAAATTAATGATAAAGACTATGAGTTTAATATTGATCCTAAATTCATTGAAAGGGTTGAGAAGTCTAAGTTTTTTGGGAGAGAGGATGAGTTTCCTTTCGATCACGTTGCTGATTTGCATGAATTATCTGAGTTAATTGGGAAAGGTGAAATTAACCAACGCTACTATTTCTTGAAATTGTTTCCTTTTTCTTTGGGAGGAAGTGCTAAAACTTGGTATAATTGTTTAGAACCTGGATGTATTACTAGCAAGGGAGAATGTTTGCGGATGTTCTTTGATAAGTACTTCCCTGCTAATAAAATTCATGGTCTAATTCTAGAGATTAGTAATTTTTCACAGAAAGGGAAGGAGGATTTACCCCAAGCTTGGGGTGGGCATGATAAGATGGTTAGGAAATGTCCTACCCATGGCCTCATAGAGAATGAAATACTTGATATATTCTACAATGGACTAACTGAAAACACCAGAGCCTATCTTGATAGTATTGCAGGTAATGTTTTCAGGGAAAGGACTGTTGATGAAGCAATTGAGTTATTGCAGACTATCTCAAAGAATTATGATGATTGGAATACTTATGAGATATTTCCGGAGAAGAAAGGAGGTATAATCAAACTGAACAATGAGGCAATGGATGTAGCCTCAAAGGACATTAAAGAGAAGGGAATTAAAACCTCTCATCTCAAGGAATTATCTGAAAGGGGTGTCAAATTTCCTGATGATGAACCATGTTTCCCTATCCCAGTCAATGTTATTAGCACCACAAAAGGTAATGAAAAGGTAACATCTTTTACTGAAGAACCATATGAGAGTGATTTTGCTTATCGTCATGATGCTGAAGAGCATAATATTAGAATGATGATCATGGAAAATTCTCACAAAATTAAATTTCTTCATGAAAGTTTGCATGTTAATGTGGGAGAGGTAAAAAGAATTGTTAAACATTGTGAGATTATGAATAATCAAGTAGAACAAATGATTTCTCTTCAAAATCAACTGTATGAAAAGCTTAATTTGAAGAAACAGGTTTGTGGAGTTAATACTAGGGGAGGTGTAAGTACTCAGGACCCTGACTATCCTGAAGACCATCCCAAGAGGAAAGAGCAAGAAGCGCTAAAGAAGAAACTTTCTGCAGGCAAATCTCCCAATGAAAACCAAGATAAAGATGATTCTGAAGAACAAGATAATGATATCTCTATTTCTGTTGCTGAGACTGAAGATAATAATAATGAAGAGGAGGAATCATCCTCGCCTGAAGAAGAACCACAAGAAGTTGAAAATGTTGAAGAACCTAAAGCAGCTGAGAAGGAAGACCCTCAACCATCTACTGAGAAGAATAAGAAGAAAAACCATCCAAGTCCACAAAAGGTAAAGAGAGGGATCCATGGGTACAAAGACCCATACCATATCCTCAAGAGGTAATGAAAACTTTGGATGACACTAGATTTGAGAAGTTCCTTGAGTTGATTAAATCTTTATATTTGCAAATTCCTCTTGTTGATGCTATTAAAATTCCTCCTTATTCAAAATACATGAAAGATATTGTCACTAATAAAAGAAAGATTTCTACTGATGCTATTTCTGCTATGCTTGCTGATTACTCTTTCAAAGGGAAAGTGCCTGAAAAACGTGGAAATCCGGGTATTCCAACTATTCCTTGTCAAATTAAAGAAACTTATGTGAGATATGCACTATGTGATTTGGGGGCTGGTGTTAGTGTCATGCCTTTCTCTTTATATAAGAAACTTGACTTAAACAAATTGCTTCCAACTGAAGTTTCATTGCAAATGGCTGATAAATCAACTGCTATACCTATTGGAATATGTGAGGATGTACCCATTTCTGTTGCTAATGTGATAATCCCTACAGACTTTGTATTGGACATGCCTGAGGATGATAACTTGTCTATTATCCTTGGTAGAGCTTTCTTAAACACTGCAGGGGCTATGATTGATTCCACAGAAAGCAAAGTGACATTCAATGTTAAAGGAAAGGAGCACACTATCTATTTCCCCAAGAAGAAATCTGTAACAATGGTAAACCAAATGGTGAATTGTATTAAAAGAAATACTCTTATGATTGGAAGTATTCAAGTTCCTCTACCACCTCCTGAACCAAAATATGCTACCATAATGATTGGAACTATTCCAGTCAAATATGAGGTAACTTGAATCTCTTCCTTACATATAAAAATAAAGATCATGTGTTATATCCTTTACATATTATTAATGAGACCTGATCAACCTCATTATTAATGTGGAAATGATAAAAACTTGATCCCTATAAAGATTGTTTGCTTTTTTATTCTATATACTCAAGAATTCTTAGAATATTTACTTGGGCATATTTATTTCAAAGTGCAGAAATTTCAGAAATCTAGTTTTGAAAAGTCTCTGTAGAAAATTTTCTCGAAAAATTCCAGAAAAGATTGGAGGTAAGTTATTTTACAAGAGGAACTAACTGCCAAAGGGGAGCACCAGAGGGCCAACATGGGCCAGAAGAGAGTGCCCCACGCGGCCACAGTACCTAGCCGCGTCGGACACTCCATCTTGGTCCACAGAGGGAGTTAGGTGGATGGCTAGTGCCCATCTCCTCCCCCTCAACAGAAAACCAGCCCCAGGTATTTTTTCCAAATTTTCCCGAGCTCTCTTCCTGCTATCCTTGGATCTCCAAGTTTAGGACAGATTTTTCAAATCTGTTTGGGTGGATTGCTCATTGGTATGTGACTCCTCCACTCATCCAATTAGTTTTCGTTCTTGTGCTTTATATATGAAGTATTTTGCTGCACTAGTTGTCACTAAATATGATTGAGAAATCCATGGATTTAAGTTTCCTAGTTGATATTGATGCATGATATTGATGTGGAGACTAGATGTGGATGGCTTAATGGTGTATTATAGTTTCACATCTTGAGTTTGTTGAAATTTATTTATGGGCAGCAAGGTACCCTGTTCAGCAAGGGCAAATGATTGCTTGGGATGAGCTCAAGGCCTAAGAGAAGAGCATGCAAAGTCTCCCTCAACTACGATGACAATCACCTTTGGGAGGACTCCGCATTCTATGTGGGGGAGAAGTTGAGGGTTCACACGACGAGATGGCAAGACCCCCATGTTCTTCAAGAATGGGGAATGGAAGAGGACTTCAACTCCTTCGCCAGAGCGACAGGGTTGTTGGCATTTGCTCAAAACCCACAGGAGACGTATGAGGAGCTCTCACGAGAGTTCCTCTCTACCTTCAGATTCAAAGGGCCCGAGGCTTACAAGCACAAGAATAAAAGTAAGGCACCTTCTCCCACTTTTGTTTGCAAATTTAGTATGAAGGGATAGCATCTTGTTATGTCTCTAGATGAGTTTTGCAACGCTATAGGTGTAACAAATACGGGGAGTTGGGCAGAAACCGGTGCTGATTCAAATCCTGAACTTGTTAATTTCTGGCATTCTGTTTCTGTTAATTCTCTTGATAAACTAAAAAGAGGCAAATTTGCTCACATACATCACCCTAGCTTGAGGTACTGTGCGTTGTTCCTTGCAAGAGACAACACTTCTGCCTGCACCGGACCTATTATTTATTTGCTAAAATGCGCAAAAGAGAACAAAGCATGTGAGTATAATTTGGGGGTCATTCTAGCTAGATCATTGCGTAATGCTGTAAGTAGGAATGTCTCTGATGGAACCCCTATCTACGCTGGTGCTGTTGCCACTTTGAACTATAAATACATTAAAGATGAAAGAGGATATGATGATAATATGGGAACCCTTGTAGAGAAGTCCACATTACTTGATTTTGCTTTGTTGTCCAACATGGGAATGAGTGTTCCGTATGGAGGGATTCATCTCTACACATATTTGAGTACTAATGCACAGAAAGTGTCCATTAGGCTCCCTTGTACTGACCTCTTTGACAGGAGCACTGGAAAGTGGATCGTGAGGGAAGAGCCACCGCAGGAGGAGCCACCGCAGGAGGAGCCACAAGCTCCACCACTGCAGGGGTACCAACCTCAAGAGATGCCACAATACCCAAGCATGGGAAGCTACCCATATGGTTACTACCCTGGAGGTGGAAGTGGTGGATATGGCTACCACCCAGGATATTAGCTTGACTGCAAGCTTGGGGGAGTACTTCTCTTCCTCTCACTTCATTGTTTTATATCACTCTTATTTTGTTTCAGTTTCTTTCTTTCAAATTGCAAAAAAACACAAAAATATTTTATTTGTTCTTCTTGCTTATTTACTTCTGGTCATTTGCTTTATGCTTCTAAAAACCAAAAAGAACAAAAAGATTTTCGTTTTCTTAAATCCGTTGCAAAAATAGAGGTGCAGGAATTTCTGAAATCTGCTCACTGTTTTATTTTAACCATGACTGCAACTTTTCACAACCTACACACCTGTAAATTATGAAAAATTTCTGAGGTGTTTAGGTAGGGTAAAAACAGTACTGTATGCAGTGATATTTTTCTGGCAGATTTGAGTTTTTATTGTGCAGTTCGAGTTGGGAGAGGAGAACAACAATGATGAGTTGATGTGCATGAAGTAGATGAAAGGTATGACACCTTTGCCGTGCTTATGAAGACTTTTTAATAACAGCAAGTGTACACTTCTTAATTTCTTTAACATCTAGGGAACTGGTAGCAAATGTTTATCTTCTCCATGTTTAGTATGTATGATGATGCAAGTGAGATATTATTTAGGGATAATACTTAGCCATGGTTTGAACAACTGTAATTCTAAACAAAGATCTATGCATCCCATTGTGCTTACTAAACTTGCCAACCACGGAGAAAGGAAAGAATTTTTCAAATGTTAAAAATGAAGTCATATGCTTGACAAGCTTAGTGGTTAGGAGCTAGCTTAAATGTGCTGACACATGGAAAGCTTTTAACATTGAACTTAAATTAAAAATTAGTTGATATCATGCACTTTTGTCTATGGATGCCTATCATGTCGAAATAAATGTGGAAACTAGCAAGTTTGAGGAGTGGAAATAATTGGCTAGAGAGACGCCCGGGCCGCCAATCTAAGCCATGCATCATTCATGGTGGAAATTTATGGCATATCTTATTGAACATTCAGTGATGCACTTGATAATAAAAAGCTAAACCATTAGTAAATAAAAGAAGTGATGAGATTGTTCATTGTCCGTTTGTCTTGTTGTTTGGACATGGGCTTGTCCATGTCCTGGGACAAGAGGTACCCTGGTTGACGCTCTTAATGATGCCTTTATTCTCGCAATGACTGAAAAAAACTCGAGCTTGTCTAGCTACACGAGTTGAGTAACACATGGTGTAGGTACTCGTATTCACGGGGCATGAGGCTTTTAACTACAAGTTTGTCAAGCATATGAGTCATAATAGGGACCATCAAATGTTTTGATAAATTTAAAGAGCAAGGTGGTAAGCACAATGAGTTCACTAGTCAATACATGATTCGATTAAAAGCGATGCAAGAACCTATGTTTATCTCTACAGTTAGGCAAATTCATCCAAGTATTAACACTATGTGCTATTTCTTTTGCAATATGTATAGATGCTTTAACATTGATAAGATATACCTTCGCTAGCATTTTGTTAGCTGTTGTAGGAATTATGGATTGAATACTTGTTGCTATTAAACAGTGTTACATATGCAATGCAAAGTTCTTGTCAAAGTCTTTTTATCGCTTCTGCACTACATTTGAGTTGTTTGAGGACAAACAACGAGCTAAGCTTGGGGGAGCTGATGCATCCAAAATGCATCCACTTTTCAAGCACTTCGCCTCATAATTTGCTCCGAGATCCTTCCATATTCGATTAAAATTGCTGTTTCTGACGCTGTTTTTAGCAAAGTCTCTCCCCTGGCTATTTTTACAGGAAATAAAATCGGGGAAAAATACCACGTCATTTTTTATGGAAAAGAAGATCATTGGACAAAAGATGGACACGAGGGGGTGCCGGAGGGCCAAAAGGGGTGGTCCCACGCGGCTACAGTACCAGGCCGCGTGGGCCCCCCTAAATTGGGCCTCGGGCACCGTCTCGCCTCTGGTCTTCGACGTATGCCTTCATATATGAGAAAAAATACTTGCCCTTGGAGAGGAGGAGCTTTCGCGAAACGCCCCGCTGTCACCTCATGCCTACGTTTTAAATCTCTGAGTTGCACTTTCACTTTTCCGGTGAAAACTGGGAAATACTTGTTACTACTGCTGTTTTATTTCTGCTCGTTTGAATCCTTTACTGCCATCACTACTACTGCTGCAAGTTATTGATATACAAGTGTGGTTGAGAGTGACGCCTCAATTGCTAAGGTCTTATTGATATTCTTGTGTTCCCATCGTGTCGAACTATAAATTTGGGTAATACTTCCCAACGAAGACTTCAGCGATCCCCTATACTTGTGGGCATCATATACATGTAAATTGTCGTGTTATATTTGTGGTATTTGAAAAAGTAAGTTGCCCCACCCAAATGTAAAATCTTGGATCCGCCACAGCATGCATGCATTTGGTGCATTTGACTCCATCAGAACAAGTTCGTCAACAAAGACTTGTGCTCACAGGTCCTGCTTTGGAAAGATAAAGACTTGTTAAGGAATACTAGATACCCGTCACACACGACGCACTATGGGTTGGGGGAGAACTAGGACAAGGGGTCTCGACTACAAATGCATGATGATGAACACACATATAGTGGTGGCCCGGTCGGGTGCCGTGGCAGTGTCGATAACAGGCCTAACGAGTGTATTCTCACCGATCTACACCAAGATGGGTAGGTGGAAGACAGCAGAGGGGACTTTCGGAAATTGCGTATGTGGCGTGATTTTCCATATATATATATATATATATATATATATATATATATATATATATATATATGTTGGGTCAGATCTGGGTTTCGATATTGTCAAGGGGCAGTTATGTGGTCGGGAGATCTGGGTAGTGAGCCGACGGTGGATGTGGCCGGGCGCTAGGTCCCGTGTCTCCCTATCGCATTGACACATAGGTTGATATGGCTTCACTTTATATGGTTTTTTCGAGTCTTTGTTGAATAACAGAAAAAAATTAATGGCATGTGCATTGCTCCGTCCAGGCCGGAGTTTCATTCCCATTTGTGAGTCAGTAAGAAAGTAATTTTTAAAACGCTAGCACGAGAACCTTCCACGGCGTGTAAATCCTCAAGTTTATTAGCGGTATGCGGTAAAACGACGGAAGCAAGAGAGGATGCAGGGTCCATGGAGGAAAGACACTGACGAAATGAGCGAGGAGGAGGGGGGGGGGGGGGGGGGGGGTCTAAGTATCTAATAGGTGTGGAGGGCGTCGCGCATGAATAGTTCCTTTTTCTCTAGGCACAGAGGAAGGTGGATGGGTAGGGGCTAAGCCACCCCCAACAATCTCATTTTCCTCACTAATATCCTAATGCTCATGCTTGTATTTAGTAGTTCTAAGCTATTTTGCCCCCTCCAACATGTTTATGCCCCCTCCAAGGTTACTGGCTGGCTCGTCCCTGTTTTTCTCGTACATACATATGACTGGTTCCCATGGTAGGGCATCGTGTCAGTGCTGCATGGGCCTGTAGTGGTAAATGTGAATGTTGTATACAGAAAAAGAAGTAAATACAACACCAACAACGCGTAGGTTGTTGCTCAGCAGCTCATGTCATAAGAAAAAACGGTTTTGCTAATTCTAAGTCGACTGAGAATTAACTAAATCTCAATCGCCTTTTTAACCGTTAGATTTTGTGTCGTGATTCGTGCTAATTTGTGAGTTGCACATGGTTTGCAATTGTGTTCAACTGACTGAGAATTAGTTAAATCTCAATCGCCTCCTTGACCGTTTGATTTGTGTCGTGATTCGTGTTGATCTAAGAGTTGCACATGATTTGTAATTGTGTGCAAGTGACTGAGATTTAGTTAAATCTAAGTCGACTGAGAATTAGACACTCCCAAGAAAAAAAAGGAAAACAACGCCAGCGTTGCAGCTTATTAATTACAGTATATCGCTAGGTCCCGTGGCTCCCTATCGCGTTGACACATAGGTTGATATGGCTTCACTTTATATGTTTTTTTTTTTCGAGTCTTTGTTGAATAACTGAAACAAATTAATGGCGTGTGCATTGCTCCGTCCAAAACGCATAGTGGTGAATGGGCCTGTAGTGGTGAATGTCAATGTCGTATATATTACAGAAAAAGAAATAAATACAATACCAACAACGCGTACGTTGTTGCTCAGCAGCTCATGTCAAAAGAAAAAAGGAAAACAACGCCAGCGTTGCAGCTTAATTTTTACAGTATATCGCTTCAGATTTCCTCCCTTGCTCGTTAGAAGCTAGAGAGGGCCTATCCCCATGTGTCGATAACTCTCGGGTTTGAGAGGAGATAGATGGAAACCCGGCGAGGTGATGTTCACTTGGACCTTAACTTGCTGCTCCACGCTGGTTTGCCCTGTGCCATGGCGGCCGCCTGCTGCATGGTCGGAACCCACAGGCACGAATAAGTCGTTATATTGTACAACACGGATCTCCCCCGTTTGCTTGTCAAGGTAGAAGTCGACCATGCCATAGAGATGGGCGTCACCTCCCTTGATGCCAGGATGCAGATCCACATCAATCGTCACATCAATCGTCACGCGCGAATAGCGGCTTGACAATGGCACCGCAATCACAGACCTCCCTAGTTCAAGTGGAGCCATGGAGTCAGCAGCGGAAGGGACCAGCTCCACTTTCTCCTCCAATCTACGCCTTAAGAGTACTAGTTGGGCGTCGCACGTATATGCTCCGTAGAATGCGCTGATCTCACCGTGGACGTATGTGATGCCCGGAGGGAGGAGAAGGTTGACCTCCATGCTGGCCTCCACGGCCTCACTCCAGACAGCGTATCTCACCTTCGCGAGGGTCTGCTGCTGGCCGGTGCCTATTCTGCTGATGATGTCGCGGGTCAGGATCGTGTCGTACTCGACGTCTGTCACCGGCGTAGCAATCCCAGAGCATCTCACCCATGACATTGCTAGATTCGTCGGACGCGTCTGTCATGGAGGTAATGCCGTGGACTTGAATGGCGACGCTCCCGTCAGCTGAGATGGCTTTGTGCGGCCCAGTGAGTTGCAACTCGCCATAACGTTGTCGCTGAATGAATGCCAAAGATCGAGTAACACACAAACGATAGGAAAAGAGCAAAGCATTAGATGCACAGTATTTCAAGCTAACTTACGATGACGAACGAGCTTATATATATATACCGATTGATTATCTTCTTACCCGAGATCCCAGCTGGTTGTAGATGATCTGTCCCCGTTTTCCGTCCAAAACGACGATGGTGCCGATAACACTCGAGTCGGTTCCCACGGCGAACACCTCAACTAGGGGCTGAGTGCGGATCATCTGCCCCTTGTGCTCCTGGGCTACGCCGCTGCTGCTGCCGGAGGCAGCTGGTTGCCACGCCGGCCGCTGGGGAGACCCACCTCCCCCAGGCGTCGACGTCTGTTGTTGCTTGACATATGCCTCACCTGGCCATGAGTTTAGCATCAGTTTAACTAGAGCGAGTGCGCCTTGCCTGTTGAGATTGTCAGGATACTTGCGGCTCGCCGGATTCATCAGCGCGCGCGACATTTGCGCCCATGTTTTGGTGTAGCGTACATGTAGCGGCTCGATCGTGCTTCCATCATTCCATCCATCTCTCACCCTTTCATAGTGTGGCGTCATCCGTGCAGACTCACAGATTATGACACACACACGCGCCAAGTGTCGTTTTGTGGCAGGATTAGCTACCCCCTCGTGGTAGCAGAGCGCACGAACGGCGGATATCGCCTCCTCCATTCCCAGGCTGATACCCGACAAATCTTGGTCGTCACCCAGTAAGGCTCCATAACTCACATCGCAGCCTAGAAAGATAGAGCCTGGAATAAACCGGGTGCTCTTACCCTCCGTGCCAAACTCGTACCAATCTCCATTGCCGTTCTTGAATCCCATAAAGTATACATTATCATCACGGAGGGCTAGGGTTGTTCGTGTTTCCTCCATATCGTCTTCGTCCTGCACAATAAGATTAATGTGTATCCACCTTGCAGGTTGTGTTGCTAGCTGCACCGGGAGCAAAGGATGGTCAATTAGCCAATCGCCATACTGGGCGATGTAGTTGAGGCGTTGTGGATGGTCGGCGAGCCTCGCGCGAAGGTCGTTGATAAATCTTTGGTAATCGCCGGCCAAATTGAGGTACAAGTTCAAAACTTCAGGATTCATTCTGTAAGGCGCGAGAAAAAACTTCAGGATAAACACTACAATTTAAACTTCAGGATAAAAGTTTAGGTATTTACCTGACTTCTTACACGAGAAAAACATACTAAAATGATCCCTAAACTTTGAATCTAATGCCTCTCCTTTGTCGTCCTCCTACGATAATGATGATGCAACCACACCATACTTCAAACAAATCCCCTCTCCCATGTCTTCCTTGCTGATGTTACGAAGGAATTTGGTCATGTAGGGCAACCCGGTCTAAGATAATGAGCTTGGTTCAGTTTGGGCTGTGCAGTGGCGGACATAAGAGGGTCGGTCAGGGGCAGGGGTTGTGGAGTTGTTTGGGTGCAACAAAGGGGAGCGGTGTTTGTGCTCCCGAGCTCACCAGCTCCTGCCTTTTTCGGTGAGAGATGTTTGGGTGCAGTAAAGTCCATGCACATATCTAGTCCGGCGTGGTGGTGCAGACGATGTTCATGCGACAACTCTAGCATTACATCAAATTTGTGGCGATCTTATGCGTCGTGAGGACGCAGGGGCTCCTAGTGGCGTTGCTGACAGGAGTGGATCTAGGGAGATTCCATGGGTGCCATAGCACCCCCTCCATAAATAAAAAATAACTTACAGCATATAGATACCACTAGTTGACTAGTAGCTTAAACTGTAGCTTGGAACTATTTGTTGCATTTATGATGATATTGAGACTAAAATATAGTGTATGTAGCGTAGTCTTCACAAAAATTGAACCCATATATTGAATTTATGTTGTTCAGCTAAACTGTGGCACCCTCGGTTGCTATAAATCTATATCCACCACTGATTGTCGACCAAACGTTAGGCATCCTATATGAATGGTTATGTAATTTGTAATGTAAGTATTTTAGGGATTTAATACTTAAACTAAATATTTATTGCAAATTTACAAATAATCATAACATATTTGCAATTTTGCGAAACATTTGTCTAGATTAAATGAAGAAGAAATATAAATTTGGAAGTAATATTCCACAAGTAGAAAATTAACGTTCTAACATCTCAATTCAGATATTTATGTAATTGATAATGTAAATATTTTAGTGCTTTAATTTTTAAAAATAAAAATTATATTGAAATCTAGAAATAATGATAACATATCTAGATAAATGAAGAATAAATTTAAATTTGTAAGTAATATTCCACAAGTAGAAAATTAACGTTCTAATATCTTAAATGGACATAATCATGTTGGAATAAAAAAAAATCTCGTAACTGTAAATTTAAATCATTGTTTCTCGCAATATTTTAAAGGACTCTGCATAAAACATAAGATTTAGAAGATGATACAAGTTAAGTGTACACTATCATGATAAACACTACCAAAAATATTAAATAAAAGACAAAGTTCTTACGTAGTATTTAACACAAAGATAGTACAGTGTGAATACATTATGACATAGAATGTATAATTTTATATTGTAAGTCATATATAGTATTGTGCAATCATCCTAACTAATGATTGAAAATCATAAACTTCATATTTTCATTAGTTATCATTTTCTTTGTGATCCCTTCATGCAAAGTAGATGTATTTGTAGGGCCTCATCAGTAATAACATTTCATAGGAATTTGGAGGATTGTATTTCTTAGAAATTTCTCATATGTAACTTGTTTGTTTCGTAGGATTTGAAATCACATGGATGTTTCATATGGTCTAATTTGTATGAAATTTCAGTTGAGGCCAACATAAGAGAAATTTTTCCTTTGTTCTGATGACAACTATGGCACGCATACAATTGTTCAGAGAAAATCCCGCATTTTCGCATGATGCAACTAAATGACATCTATTACGCACTCATGTGTTTCTAATTTTCATGGGATTCAGCATATCATGACATCATAATCCTAGGTTTTACATGTTCCTATATTTTGTGAATCATTTGAACCAAAGAGGTCCTTAGCTTCTGTAAAATTTCTCAAAATTGTTCATCGGGACTACACTTTCTGAAGCAAACTTTTTCATTGTATTCTCATATCCCCATCATCAATGTCATAAAGAAAAAAGGCCAAATTTTACGCATGTAGTTTCCAATTAACTCCTCTTGTGCTTGCACATCTTGCTTAATTTGGGAACAACTCTGCTATGCTTCCTACGTTCTGTCGTCCGACGCTTGTCTGACGGATCCTGAACACCCTTCGATTAAAACACTCCACCAACGGTGCCCGATGGATTCCCGTGTCGTACAAAGATCGAATGCAAACGTCGCATGCAAATCAATCCCGATTTGGGGAAGGAAAATTCTTCTTATGGTAAAATAGATGGGCAATATGGCAATCATACCCATGCACACTTTTGATTCTTGTGTCCGGCTCTAAAAGGATATCTATTTTAAATGGAAAAATTAGTCTAAGAGGATGACTATTTTTAAATGAAGAAACATGAACAATTGTAGTAACTATTGGGTCACTATTAATGATTGATTTGCACTCCCTCCAAATTCGTGGAAAATGAGAGACAAAATTTTGCGGTTGGATTGACAACAGAAGTTTGTCCGTATTACTAGCTAGCAGGGACGTATTACTGCAGAAATCTGAGCTATTACTGAATATGGTGGGGGCTAGAACAGGGAAATATGTCACAAAAATCGCTTGAAAACTATTATGAAAAATATCCGAATCGCAGAAGCTAAGAAAGCATATACGTGCACAGGAGTATAAAATGGAAGAAAAATTAAAAATATGTATATGTATAAATCTCTTTACCTGAGCAAGCAGCGGAGATCACTGCACGTATATGTATGTAGGACGGACAAATTTGGGAGTCTAAATGGCAAATGGAATGCTCGTGTGGGATGCTATGACCATGGAAGCTCAAGTATAAATACATGACAGAAGGAAGGCATATGGTTGCCTAGTTGTTTATTTTCATAGGAACATGCTCTTTAATTAGTATACATATATGCTCAATGATCATGCAACATGATATTTAAAAAAATAAACCGACCGAAGACCAACTGACACCACACATATAATTTATCGATTTGAATCTGGCAAATGAACTTGTTAAATGTTGCTATTGATCAACAATCATTTTTTTCGAGAAGAGGAAATAAATAAGCATAGTACTGACAAATTTATCTGACTAGCTAGCGTTGACATTGAGTAAACAGAAGAACAACAAGTTGTAGCAAATACCCTATACCGACAGCTCTTTTAATTTAAAGAACCCACAACTAGCCTAATGGGGTGAACATGCATTATAAACAAAGTGTGCATCCAGTTCCGTTTGGTGGAAACAGACGGAAGGAGAATCTCATCCAGTGAGGCAGTGACCAATCATGCATGCATTTGGTACATTTGACTCTGTCAAAACAAGTTGTTAAATGGCAACTAAACAAGGCTGTACTGTGGAGTCAGGAACAACTTGCAATAATTAGATGTAGCAACACTGACAGTGGTGCTTTAATATTAACAACCTGCAATTTTCTAAAAAAAACATTTTAGTTACGCAAAGTCATGGAGTCGTTAGCAGAAGAGTCGTGGATGGTGTTGCGTCCGGACTCCTTGATGGTAGAGAAAGCCGACGTGTGCTTAAGCGAGGTAATAGCACTATGTATGGATATCTAGATCTGAGAGCATAGACAAAGTCTCTGTCGTTGATACTAAGGATATCCCTGGTTGGGAACAACACATATAAGAGCCATGACTGAAAAAATGCACGAGCATGATGATGCACACCATGTTGTTGCCGAGTAAACCGCACTCGTCATCATCGGTCCTTTGTCGAGCGCCTTGTT
The DNA here is from genome assembly GCA_012064385.1 of Puccinellia tenuiflora. Classification (NCBI taxonomy): domain Eukaryota; kingdom Viridiplantae; phylum Streptophyta; class Magnoliopsida; order Poales; family Poaceae; genus Puccinellia; species Puccinellia tenuiflora. Next base: position 186,171 of record QRDG01001840.1, read on the forward strand.
TGCTAAGTGTCTGACCTAAAAAACACTCGGCATATCACCTCCTTTGCCGAGTGCCTCTTTTTATCGAGTGTTTTTTATGGCGCTTGACCTACGCTAGGTTTTACCGAGTGTCCAATAGAATACACTCGGTAAATATCGAGACACTCGACAATGAGACCGATTCCGGTAGCGAGCAAAACTCTAGAATTTTCAATAGTAGAGCGACATGTGAAGATTTTCTCGGGGACAAGATTATAGACGAAATTCAGTTCTGGCATCTACGGGTCACAAGGTTATGGCTGCGCTGTTTATCGGGCCACCTGATTAAGGACAGCTTCCCGCTTTAGCTCACCGCAAATTAAGCATGAAAAGTATATCATCGTTAGCCTGCTGCCATAGACTTGATGATGACTCATCGATGGCTTGTTTGTAAATTTCGCACCTGTAATTAACAGCTTGATTGTTGTTCAAAGTCAAACAGCATGGTCTAACAACGTGGGCCTGTGATGTGCGCACGTAATCCATCCGTAGCAAAACAAAGTGACGATATAGGCATCATTATCCGATATTGGTGGTTTAGGGACATGGCTTTATTTTGTTTGCACATGGATGTTTGACATTTATTCTCTTAATTATCCTATGATAGTGGAACCCGACTCGCACTTTTGTGGAGTGTCTAATTCTCTCTTGTACTATTGATGAGGCATCCACGACAATTTCTTGTATCTGCGAAATGTCGCCAGCGTGCTCGACCTCCGTTGGGACAACAATGCATCATCATCGTCACCGCCATCATTGTACGTGGAAGAGATACTCCTCGATGTCTACGCCGAGGCTAGAATGTAACACGAGCCCATCACGTTGGTAGTGAGAAGTACCTATGGCGACGCGGCAGAAGACGTCATCGAGGTCACGTAGGCGCTTCAGAGCGATGCGGGAGTGGCCACTGTCGAGATGAGGCTCCTCGGCCAATGCACCGGCCTCACACAGTCGGGGGATGGTCGTCACCTAGACTGGATTAGGCGAGGTGAGCGTTGGCAATGACATCGAGGAGGAGCCCGCCGGCCTGGTCCCACTGGCCAGGTCTATTGTTGTCATGACGTTGGCGTCGTCCCTGGGGTTCGAGGTGGAACCAATAATTTGGTTACCGAATTAAAAAAAAATCTAGGGGGGCTGCGGGATTTCCGTTAACTGTGGTTACCGTAAATTACCGGTCGGTTATCGTAAGAGATTCTCAGACAAAATCTAAAATTCAAACATTAAACATCAAAAAAATCAAAATTAGATTTTGGAAAGAAGAATACTGCTCAAATTCGATGGGAACTGGATTTTTCGATCGATAAACTCATTTATCGGGAGTGGGGTGTGTTTGTGTGTGTGGGGGGGGGGGGGGCGATTCCTGCCATGGGGTTGTCACGGCAAGTACTTCCTCCGGGAAGCTAAGTTGTGGGGCCATTGGTGACTAGGACACATGAATAGTTAATCTCGACGAGGGGACAAGGAGTTACCCAGGTTCGGCCCCTCTGTTTAGAGGTAAAGACCTACTTCCTGCTTGTTCTTTATTGTTGTGGACTTGATCTCGATTACAAGGTTCCGACTCCCCTAACTTGGGAGTCGGCGACTACGGGATTGGTGTTACTTGAGAGCTTATTGATCTAAGGTCCAGGGCCCCCTTATAAAGGTGGCCGGGTCCCTGGACTTACACCCTATGCCGAGTTACACATGAACACGGAGTCCTACTCTAGGTCTTCACCTTCCAAGTTTGTACTCCGGGTTGTATTTGTACTCCAGTCTCCGCCGTATCCTTTCCCTTCTACTAACTCGTGATGGGCTGGCCGGCTTGTGCTTTGTCCAGCCCATGCTGCTTGAAGTGTAACCCGACTTGGGCCATCTAGGTCTTGGCGGGTCCACTTTCCGGCTCCATGGGCCTACCTGGAAAGTATCCCTCCATCAGTAGCCCCCGAATTTATCTTGGGTGCAACCTTGGCGTATTCGTCCGACTCCTTTTCCTCCGACTTCTTTTGAAGTTGATGGCTCGGAAGTCGCCTGTTGCTTACTCCAAGATGAATTCCTGCATAAACACAAACAAACTTGATTGAAGAAACATGTCGGCCCTCTCCTTTACTCGTGCCTGACAATCGACCCCCACTCTCTGGTTGGTCATGTGGCTATAGCCCCTCACGAGTTTGGCTAGGAGGTCAAACTTCTCACTTATCCATATTAAGGACTCATCTTTTAAAAACAAGCCGGTCTTTCTAAATTATTCTATTATTTCATTTCCACATGTGTCATCCGTTGACCGTGGTCTTCGGGACGCTTCAGTTTCGCCGCATATCTTTGCAACAGATAAAATCCCGGGATTTCCGCGGATGCAGCACAACAGACAACGCCGTTATTCGCTAGGGTGTGCACGTATCTCCTCTATTTAAGTGGGAGGGGACCAGATCTCACTTTATCACTTCGCCTCCACTTCGTCTTCTTCCTCTGCCAACACGCGCTCTTCCTCTCAGACGCTCAAGCTCCTTTTTCATGCCATGGCGCCCAAGCACTCCAAGGACGCTATGGGAAAGAAGGCCCTAAGCTCGACGACCGACATTGCTGCCGCCGCCGCCACCGCTGCTGCGCCTGCCTCGAAGCAAACCATCTCCGCCAACTGGGGCAGATCTCTGCTGACCCAGGACACCCTCCAGGGGTATGAGGAGACTGGGCTCATCACTCCCAACATCTCATGGCGCGCCACCGGCGAGGAGGCCGAGCCCTCACCGGCCGCCGGGGAAATCGTCGTGTTTGGTGAGCATCTCTTCCGCGGCTTCACTCCCCCCCGGCAATCTCTTCTTCCGCCAAGTTCTAGACTTTTACCAGCATAGGCTCCATGACCTTGCCCCCAATTCCTTCTTAAACCTTTCCAACTTCGTCACCTTGTGCGAAGACTATCTTCAAATAAAGCCAGATTTAGATTTCTGACTGGAACTCTTCTATTGCAATCCTCAACGCGAACAAGCCGGAGGTCCACTTCTCAAATGCGGAGCCGTTGCTCTGCAGTGCCGCCAGGGTTCTTTCTTCCCCAAACCTATCCTGCCGAGTCACATCAAGGACTGGCAGAAAACTTACTTCTACTGCAAGGACATGTCCCCTGCAGACGAGCCCCACCTTCCCAGCTTCTCTCACGACACTCTCCAGATAAATGCCAATATGAAGGCAAGGTGCTCTGAAGATGCTCGTCCAAAGGTCGACTCCTTGATGAGGCGGCTCCACGCTCTTGTGGCGCATGGACTCGGGGGAATGGACTTGGTGCTCTGCAGGACGACTTGGAGAATTTAACCACTCAGGCCCAGGACTCAGCTAATTGTCGAGTATACTCGCTGCATGACAGATGATCTCCGGATGACGGAGAAACTACCCAACTCCACCGACATCAACCGGTTGGTGAAAAAGCTAACCGGCAAGCTCGTGAAGGACCAGGAAAGCTTTGGTCTTTCACCTTTCTGTGTGACAACTCCTCCACCAGTGGTAAACTATTTCCACAATCGCATTCAGATTTTACTCTTGCTTTACTTCAACTCCTTCTCTGTCTGACTATAACTTTCTTATCTTTCTCACAGCTTACTGATAACTGGTGGTTCCCGATGGGAAAGATGCCCAAGCTGAAGGCGATGAAGGCATCAAAGAAGAAAATCAGGAGTCCTCTCTAGAGACTCCTGAGAATGATGAAGAGGGTCCTTCTGCTGAGGACCCGCCGACTGCTGCGACGACTCCCTCTGGCGAATCGTCCAGTGACAAGGAACCAGCTCCAACTCCTCCGAAAGCTATGAAGAGGAAAGAGAGGACTGGCATACCAAAGGTTCCCTTTTCTCGTCTTTCATCAAATCCAGCTCAACTTACTAAAGTTAACAAGTCGTCGTAGGGCGTGGAAGCTGCGAAGAAGAGAAGATTGTGTAGTGGCGGCCCAATTAAACTTAAACGCCCACCTGTGGTTCCAAGCTCTCGCAAGCGGAAGTCTCCTTCCGGCTCTGCCTCACCTGGCTCGGACTCCTACAAGTACGGCTTTGACATGGGCTCCAGTGATTCTGCAGCCCCCATGGATATTGCTACCAATGCAGGGTAAACCTTTCCGTCAACCTCGTTTCAACTTCTTTAAACAAAGACCACTTGAATTCTGACTCTCATCTATCTTCTATTCAGAGCTCGCCCCTCCGCCAAGGTTGCAAAGGTCAAGGACTCGGCTACCGCCACCTCGGTCCTCAAGCCCAGAGCTCCTCCGACCCTTTCCACCTCGACAAGCACCAGAGCTGATCCTTCTGCTCCCGCCTCTTCCTCTGCAGGAGTTACTATTGCCGCATCTCCTCCTCCGACTTCTGGCCCCCAACTAGTGACTCGGGTTATCACCCCTTTCGTGATGAAGTCCCAGCCGGAGATGACTTCGCAATTTATCAAGACCACTCTGACCACGGCGACTCCTCTCGCAAGCTCCCAGGAAGACCCGGGCAAGTACACTTTACAAGAGCTGGACTACAGCCGGGTTCGGATCAATGATAACAAGTCCTTCCTGGAGGCATGGAATGAAGCCTCCAAAACCAACGAGGAGGTCGCCAGGGCTGCCAACAAGGAACTCTCCTCTCTGGGAGCCCTCAAAATGATTCACTCTGTAAGTCGTTCGTTTCTTCTTTATATATAATTAAGCATTCCCCTATTTCAGTAGCCCCCAAGCACCTGACCTAAGGTTACTTGTAGCTAAGATAGGTTCTTTTTTCTTAATCGTCATTTGTATGAAATTTGAACTTCATGCTGTAGACCCCAAGCGCCGAGTTGTTTTTAGACTTGCAACTACTCGGAGCTTTAAGACTTGTAAAATCTGAACTTGCTTTCAAAACTTAAATCCATGAGTAACCCCCAAGTGCCGGGTTGTTAGCCTGCGACAACTCGGAGCTTTGAATTCTTGCATACTGTGAACTTTGCTTTAAAACTTAAATCCATGAGTAGCCCCCAAGCGCCGGGTTGTTAGCCTGCGATAACTGAGAGCTATCACATGAACCTTAAAAAATCTGAACTTACAGCTCTGGAAAAATAGAACTCCCTGTAGCCCCCTGTCGTGGGGTCACTCTTCGACTACCCCACGGTGGTGATACCTGGGTCACGCCAAAGACATCTGCCTTATGACGGGGGCCCAAGGAAGGCCCAAGGAGGACGACGTGCGGCCCAAGATAGTCGACGTTAGGTCATCAGCTTGTAAGTGCCATCGGCACCATTCACCTGAGACCTAGCCTACCATATAAAGGCTAGGAGGGTCCCTCGTCTAGGGTAAGCCATACGCTCACCTCATAGCCGCCATCTCTAACCCTAGCGAGATTGCCATCTCGCCATTGTAGCCACACTCAACATCAATACCAGACAAGCAGGAAGTAGGGTTTTGTCCTCCGGGAGACTGAACCTGGGTAAACGCCTCGTCTGTTAGCCATCGTGATCACCAGCGCTCATCTCTCTCCCCCTCAATCAACCCGGGGTACTCGACCCAGGGATTTGCTGAGTCTAAGCCTCGTAAATTGGCGCCGTCTGTGGGAAAGAACGAGCGCTGGAACCATGGTCGCACCGGCCCCATCAACCTTGAAGATCGATGCCTGCACCAGGGAGCCAATCTGTTTCGGCACCTACGAGTACGTCAGCCACCCGCCGGCCCATCGCTCGGTGTACGCTGAACTGCGTGAAGGTATGTGGATCACCTTTGGTACCATGCACTACCTCATAGACAGCCGCGGAACACTCCGATCTACGGCGGCCGCGCTGCGCGCTGTGGTGACACCCGCATCTGCCTCGACTATGTCAACCACGCCTTCACCCACCGTGGAGATCGCATCCGCTGCGATTGCGGCGATCGCACCTTCGACTGCCATGAAGATCGCATCTGCCACGACTACAACGACCACGTCATCACCTGCCGTGATCGCATCTACCACCACTGCGGCGATCGCATCTTCGACTGCCGCGAAGATCGCGCTCCCCTCGACTACACCAACTGCCTCCATGGTAGAGACCACACCCAACGCGACCACGACACCCGCATCTCCGGCTGCCAAGGAGATCGCATCGGCTACGACCCCTGCGCGGATCAAGTCTACTTCGACTACCTTGATTGCGTCGCGGGCAAGGCCAAGATCTACATCGACTCTGACTACGTCAGCCACGCCTTCGCGCCGCGAGATCGTCCGCAAGCCAATCGCACCCGCATCGACGACTGCGACTCCATTCCTCGCGTCCACGGTGAAGGTCGCGAAACTCTACGGAAAGAGCTTCAATGGCGACTGTGGTACCCACCACGTTGCAGCCATTTTCGACTCCGAGCACGGCTCGGACGAAGGAAGCAGCAGTGGAAGCATCAGCCCCACTTCCCAGATTTACCCCGCACATGTCTACATGGTCGCCCCGTCGCGGGCCAACGGCGACGAACCCGCATATCCACTGGAGGTGCTCATGCCGGACCAGGTGACGCGACTCACCATCACCCGCGACATGGAAATCAGAGCCCTGAAGCACGTTGAGGAGGGCACGTACCCCCCACCAGATGCACCCCGAGAGGACCTTATGGCGGTCCAGTACCTGCTGCGGAAGGAAGGCGAACGACTTCGCACAGAGAAGGCCGAGCTACTCCGACGCAAGGAGGAAGCTGACGCGGCGAGTGCCAGGAGGGCCGCTTATTCATTCACTGCTGCCTCGACAGAGGTCTCGCAAGGAGCAAGACGGCGCAGGGCCCGCGTGCCCCGGATGACAGAGGCCGAACGCGCCGGAATCACCCGCAACCTCGAATCATTATACATGACCGAAGACGCAGACGGGATACCCGTCCCCAAAACACCCGGAGCTGCCCTCATGGCAGTCGAAACATACCTGCGACTGACGCAGCCGCCTGAGGGTGACGCCCGTGCTCTCCTCCACAAGCAACAGATCATGTCTATCAAGGCAGTTGAAGAAGCTCTGGCGAACAAGGCGCCAATAGAAAAGGCGCAAGAAAATCGGGGTCGCCGCGACCGCGAACCCGCAGCACTCGCAGGCCCAGCTCCAAGACAACTGCGACAGCCGTAGCCAGGCGAAGACCTCCGCAACGTCATCACACAGAGGACGGTAGACCGCAACCGCACCCAGCGGACGGTCAGCACACCCAATGCTGACGACCGCGATGATAGCGACTTCGAGCCACGCGGCGCTGCATGCTTCAGCTTCAACATCCGCGACACAAGAATGCCCAAGGGCTTCAAGCTCATGGCAGAAACGGTCAAGTATGACGGAAAGCAGGACCCGAGAGACTGGCTGGAGGACTACCTCATAGCCTGCAGTTGTCAGGGCGGTACTTCGACTACAGCCATGCAATACATCCAGCTGATGCTCACAGGATCTGCACGCGGGTGGCTCAACACTCAACCCAAGGACGCCTTCAGTACGTGGGACGAGTTCGCGGACGCCTTCGTTCATAGCTTCCTGGGGACGTACTCAAGGCCGACAACTTTCATCGAGCTCCAAGCATGCAAGCAAGGACGAGACGAGCCGCTCCGGTCGTACATCCAGCGATGGACCCTGCTCCGCAACACCATGGAAGCCACCTCGGAAGACCGAGTGATGGATGCCTTCATGCACGGCGTCTACCGCCGCGACCTCCGCGAGGAATTTGGTAGGCTCCGGCCGAGAAACATGATTGAGCTCATGAAGATAGCCAACCAGTGGGCAGACGGAGAGGACTCGGTCCGCGATACTTCACGAGACGAGGCCGGACCAAGCAACTGGCGGGAAGGACGCCAGAAGAAGAAGCCGCGTTACCACGGCAATGACTCAATAGAGTTAGTAGCGGCGGGATTCGAAACCCCCCGCGAGGATGAAGCACGCGACAGCAGTCGCCAATACAGCCAAGGACAGTTCAACCGAAGCGGTGGCAGAACCTACCGTGGCGACGGGAGCCGCAAACGAGAGTGGCAGAGGCGCACGCTGACTCCGGAGGAAGAGCTGGAGCAACCCTGCAAGCACCATATGTTCAGAAACCCGGAAACGGGCAAGTGGGGATCCCGCCACCTGTTGAAGGACTGCAAAAAGGCACGCAGGATATACCAGGCAATGCAGAAGATAGTCGCTCCGCAAGCCACGCAGTTGGCTCTCCAGGCAGCACCCGTAGCGCAGCCAGTCGCGCAGCTGGCTCTCCAAGCAGCACCCGCACCCACACCTGTAGTCGCTAATCCAGCACAGGCAGCGGGAGCTTTCTATCAGCAGCAGCAGCTGCAGCAAGAGGCCCATGACGCATATCCAGCGGCACGCGGACAGATCAACATGATACAGAAGGGGCGCCCTTCAAACAGGACCCAGATGATCATCACCCGCCAAGTCTACCAGGCTGTCACCTGTCCACCTGCAGTACCCGAATACTTGAGAGGGTCAGAGACACCGATCACGTTCTCCAGAGCGGATCATCCGCCTGCGGTACCACGACCCGGGCACGCCTCTCTGGTAGTCAAAGCTCTGATCGGGGATTACACCTTGAAAAAGGTGTTCATGGACGGAGGCAGCGGCATCAACATTATCTTCGCCGACACCCTCAGAAGGATGAACAGGCCAACAACAAACTTGACGCCATCAGAGACCACCTTCCATGGCATAGTACCAGGGCAAGCAGTCACGCCCATGGGAACAATCACACTCGATGTCATCTTCGGCACACCCGACAACTTCCAGAGGGAGGCGATCGACTTCGAGGTAGTCGACTGGAAGTCGCAGTACCATGCGATACTCGGGCGCCCAACCTTTGCCAGATTCATGGCGATACCTCACTACGCCTACCTTATGCTCAAGATGCCTGGACCCAAGGGCGTCATCACGGTGCACGGCGACTTCGGCCGATCCAACATCTGCGACCGTGAATTCAACAGGATCTCTGAGTTCTTCGAAATGGAGGAGCACCTTGCGGCGATGGCAGTCGACAACGACAAAACCATCTTCCCGCCACGCAAGAAGCCAGCCAAGGACTCCGCCTTCAACACGACTGACGACACAAGAGCCCATCAAGTCCACCCGACGGATGCCAGTAAGACAGTCAAGGTGTCGTCAAGCCTGCCTATCGCATAGGAAGGCGCGCTCATCGAGTTTCTATGTGAGAACTGGGAGATCTTCGCCTGGCAACCTTCTGACATGCCAGGCATACCCAGGGAACTCCCCGAGCACTCCTTACGCGTCCACAAGGACGCCAGACCCGTCAAGCAGACCATGCGACGCTTTTCGGGTCCCAAATGAGACGCCATCAGCAAGGAGATCGACCGGCTACTCCACGCCGGATTCATCCGAGAGATCAAGGACTCGGATTGGGTAGCGAACCCGGTCCTGGTGGAGAAGAAGAAGACAAAGAAACTCCGCATGTGCGTCGACTTCACCGCCATTAACAAGTGCTGCCCCTAGGACCACTTCCCGCTCCCGCGGATAGACCAGATCATCGACTCGACTGCAGGCTGTGCGCGCCTATCCTTCCTGGACGCCTACTCAGGGTACCAGCAGATCAGGATGAAAGTCGAAGATGAAGAGAAAAATGCATTCATCACACCCCATGGTGTGTTCTGCTACCAAATGATGCCCTTCGGGTTGAAGAACGCTGGAGCCACATACCAGCGCACGATGTAAGCCTGCCTGAAGGAGCTAATAGGACAGGTCGTCCAATTCTACGTCGACGACATAGTCGTCACCACTCGAACGGAGGACAGTTTAATTGCTGACCTCCGCAAAGTCTTCGCCGCACTCAACGAGTATCAGATCAAGCTGAACCCAGACAAGTGTGTTTTCGGCGTGCCAGCCGGAGAACTGCTCGGGTACCTCGTCTCTGCAAGAGGAATTGAAGATAACCCTGAGAAAGTGCAAAACATACTCGCAATGCCAGCACCGACCAAGCTTCATGAAGTGCAACGCCTAGCCGGCCGAGTCGCAGCTCTCAGCCGGTTCATTAGTAAGTTGGGAGAAAAGGCCCTGCCTTTCTACCAACTGATGAAAAAGACGGATAAATTCGAGTGGACAGAGGAAGCGCAAGACGCATTCGACAAGCTCAAGAAAACCCTCACGACTCCTCCAGTACTGGTGGCGCCACTGGAGAACGAGCCGCTGTACCTCTATGTGTCAGCCACGAACAGAGTGGTCAGCATGGTACTCGTAGTCGAATGAGAAGAAGAAGGGCACAGTCACCCTGTTCAGCGGCCCGTCTACTTCCTCAGCGAGGTCCTAACCTTGTCCATGCAGCGGTACCCACACTACCAGAAGCTAGCCTACGGAGTCTTCATGACATCAAGAAAGGTCGTCCACTACTTCTCTGAGCACTCCATCACGGTGGTAAGCTCCTCCGGGCTCTCCGACATCCTCACCAACCAAGCCGTGACAGGACGAGTCGCCAAGTGGGTTGTCGAGTTGGGACCTTGGGGGCTGAAGTATGTGCACCCGAAGGCAATCGAGGCCCAAGTTCTTCCATAATTCACCACAGAGTGGATAGAGGCCCAGCTGCCAGACATACCCGACTTGTCCAACGCATGGACAATGTACTTCGACGGGTCCAAGAAGTTCAGATCAGCAGGGGCGGGAGTCGTCCTCATCTCACCCAAAGGCGACAAACGGAAGTACGTACTGCAGATGAACTTCCCAACACCCTCCAACAACGAGGCAGAGTACGAAGCCCTAATCCACGGCATGCGGATGGCCAAAAACTGCGGCGCCACTCACCTCATGATCTACGGAGAGTCCTACCTTGTCGTGCAATAAACCATGAAGCAATGTGACGCCATCGCCGACAACATGATAGCCTACAGGGACCTATACAACCAGCTGGAAGGCACCTTCGACGGCTGCGAGCTACGGCACATCGGCCGCGAGAGCAACGAGGAAGCCGACACGCTCGCTAACCTAGGCTCAGACAGAGCACCGGTGCCACCCGGAGTCTTCCTCAAGTGCATCACGCAACGCTCCATCAAGCTCCGGCCTGCGCCGGGATCCTCTACACCGACAACGAGCACCACCAACCCGCCCAGCACGGAGAAGGAACCCATGGAGGTAATGCTGGTCGAACCCACATTGACAAGCCCATACCTGGCCTACATACTGCATCAGAAGGTGCCAACGAACCCAGTCGAAGCCAAGCGCGTCATCCGCCGCTCCAAGGGCTTCACCGTCATCAACGGGGAACTCTACAAGCGAAGCATCTCAGGAGTCCTCCAAAGGTGCATCGACCCAGTCGACGGTCAAGCCATCTTACTCGAGATCCACGCCGGCATCTATGGACACCACGCCAGCAGTCGAGCCTTGGTGGCCAAAGCCCTACGAGCAGGGTTCTACTGGCCCACCGCAATGCAAGACGCAGAAGAACTCGTGAGGAAATGCATCGGCTGCCAGGAGTTCGCCAACAAGCCGCACGCACCGGCATCAGCACTGAAGACCATACCACTCGCATGGCCCTTCGCTCAATGGGGGCTCGACATGGTGGGTCCATTCAAGAAGTCTTCTCCGGGCAGACACACTCATCTCCTGGTGGCAGTCGACAAGTTCACGAAGTGGATCGAAGCCGTGCCCATCACAAGTTCGACTGCCTCCTCAGCAGTTAACTTCATCAGGTCGATCATCTTCAGGTTCGGTGTGCCACACAGCATCATCACCGACAACGGCTCGAACTTCACAGCCGAAGAATTCAAGGACTTCTGCTCTGACCAAGGCATCAAGCTCAACTACGCATCTGTCTCGCACCCGCAGTCCAACGGATAAGTCGAGAAAGCCAATGGCCTAGTCTGCAAGGGCATAAAGAAGCGCCTGCGAGTACCATTGAGGCGCGCCGCAGGCGCCTGGGTCGAAGAGCTGCCATCTGTGCTGTGGAGTCTGCGCACCACGCCAAACAGATCTACCCAGTACACGCCATTCTTCATGGTGTACGGCGCTGAAGCAGTCCTGCCGTGCGACATCAAGTTCGACGCCCCCCGAGTAGTAGCCTATGATGAGTCTGATGCAGAAGAAGCACTCGAAGATGACATGGACATCCTGGACGAAGCACGCGACATCGCCCTTACCCGCACAGCCGTGTATCAGCAAGACCTACATAACTATCACGGGCGGCGACTGCGGCCCAGAGCGTTCGCCCCGGGTGATCTTGTCCTCCGTCTCAAACAGAAGAAGGTGCATAAACTTGCCTCCCCGTGGGAGGGTCCATACATCGTGACAGAGGCAATCGGCGGCGGAGCTTACCGCCTGAAGGACTCGAAGACGGGGACAGTCTGCAACAACCCGTGGAACGTTGCGCAACTACGCCGCTTCTACGCCTGATCGACCCCAATTTGTAATAGTACAATGTCAAGAAGCGGCAGGTTTCAGACGCACTCTTTCCCTCGCCAGGGTACCCGAGGGGACTGGAAGGGTTTTAATGAGGCGGCCTGCTCGCAAAAGTCAATAAAGTGATTTGAGGAACAAGCTCTCCCCTTTACTTTTATCAGCAAGCAACATAAACCTAGGCCGCCACCCGAATTACTCGAGGGCTGCGCCATACAGGTTCAACCCGAAATTCCTCGGCCGCCACCCGAACCACTCGGGGGCTACGCTGTACAGGTCTGAGTCAAAACCTAGGCCGCCACCTGACACACTCCGGGGCTGCGCCATACAGGTCCAACCCGAAAATCCCACTACTGCAGAAATGCCTACCAGTGACAGGCCCAATAGGCTCACTAGTGACGGGCAAGGTGCCTGTCACTGATAACTAGTCACTGGTAATAGGTTACTAGTGACAGGCAAGTGCCCGTCACTAGTATTTGTTTACTAGTGACAGTCATTTATTTATGCCTGTCACTAGTTAGTTTGCACGGTTCAGTAGTAAGATCTTAGTAGCGACGGGTCCTTTACTAGTTTGGTAGTTTGCCTGTCACTGCTATATATTTCATAAATAAAAAAAATATTTTTTAAATAAAAAATATATTGCATTTGCACATCTATAACACAATATGATCACAAACAATCATATGTAACACAAATATGATCATAAGTACTACACTAGAATTAACATCGATAACACAATATCCAAAACAATTTGTTGTCATTTCTCCCCAGATTCTCTCGGTGAGTTTGTAGCTTGTCCTTCAATGCCTTTCTCCCCGGTTACTTGAATATGTTCATTTGCTCAGCCACTTATCATCATGTCATGTATCCTAATTTTCCTGTGTCTTCTCTACCTGTATCAAGTAAATAATGTTAGGATGCTTCTATATTGCTCAGAAGTGAATACCAGGCATCAAGTAAATTATGTTAGGATGCTTCTATATTGCTCAGAAGTGAATACCAGGCATGTCAACTTCAACTTCTATATTAGAAAAGTACCAAGTCCGAAATAATTCAGATTTAACTTTGAAAGTATTTCAAAGAGCAAGGAAGAACATAAAAACCTTCTTCAGATTATGCATAGGGTCCTCCACGAAAAGTTCAGCGACACACCTGGAAAGGAGACCAATAGTTTATCCTTTGGTGAAATACATCACTTAAAATTTATAAATTTATCACAAAATGGATAGCATCAAAAGAAAATTTCCATGTAAGGTCAAAATCATGGACAGCTGCTAAAATTCTGGAGCAGTACAAGACACATTAGTTGTTACATTCATCAACTATCAAGCAAACCCGACACACAAAATTAAACAACAATTTATTTAGAAAGATAATAATATAGTCCTAGCAGGCCAATCAATACATACAGATTCAATAATCAGACATATTTGCTGCCATACAAACATGGAAAATTAACGCATGCCATAAAAAATATGGAGAGGAGAAGGCCAGGGTAATGTTGCATTGCTTGGTACCAAGTTGGTATACAGGCCACCCGAGCCCTATCTTTCCCATGAGCACAAGCCAAGAGCTACTACTCGTATGTACATAAAGCAATCACTCTCTGTCTCAAATAATAACAATAAAAGAGAGGAATTAATTGTTGATGATAAGCAGCAGATTTTTTCATTCCACATAACCAAGACTGTAATACTTCTAACTTCTAAGTCAATGTATTTCACATCTTATATTAAATTGGCAAGTGACAGCAACAAGCATATATACTGCTATTTCAGTCATGAACAAACAGTAATGCCCCATACCTCATTCAAAGATCATGCATGCTTGATCAATTGGGTTGCAGCCACCTTTGTGCGTGAATCATGAACCTCCAGCGAGTCATCACCGCCATAGAAAAGCCCAGATTCCGAGGCGACCTCCGTGTTGATGATTTTTGCGAAAATGTTCTGGATGCGTGTAAACTCTTTCTTCCATGCAAATGGATTGGACTCCAGACTAGTACCGAACAACTGAATATCTACACCTTTGTTTAATGTCTTCTGTGACCTCACAAATATGTCCATATGGTAGCAAAGATAGTAGCCACATGACACGCCATCTTGTTGTTGTGTGCAACTAACATCTGTATAATGCTTAAATTGTATAGGACCTTTACCTCTTCTTCGCACATTTCCACCTTTGTAACTATGTTCATAGAGAGCATCATCCAGAATCTGTGACAACAATTTGTAATCCCTTTTTGCCCGGTTTTTAAGTGAATCCAAGTAAAAAGCCTTGCATTCCTTCACCATGAGAATTATCAGAACCCAGTGACCGCTGCACAAACATGTCAACAATCCATGCTCATCAATCCTTCGTCAATTATAAATAACACAAGTTCACTGCAAAGTTACAAACTAGATGGAATGCACGAAATCTGATTAATTAAGACAGAGTAGAACTTACGTTGGATTGTAGGGCACTAGTATGTACTTCTTGTCCTTGTTGTGTTGCAATGCAGGAAAGATACACTGACTCAAAATAAGCTCAACACCTTCGTCGGAGCTTAGGTTGTCTTCGTGCATGTGAATAGGATCAGCGACTCCGACATTGGCAAGATCTTTATTTTGTCTAGTCTCTCTGACTAGGTACAGAGCCCATAGTCTGACAAGGGAGGACTCGAGCAAATCTAGGTTGAACATTCTAAAGATCTCTGGAAACTCTAGATAGAACTTGTCTGTGGGATATTTGGTCACGAAGTGCTGGTAATCCTCTGGGACCCTGGCCGTGTAATATGAGGCATGGCCTTCATGACTTTTTTCCAACACTCTAATATTCTGGTGCAGATCCTTCATATCGACAGAAAGGCTATCGAACTCATCCTCTGGTACCAAGCGCTCACCGCGGATATGATGTTTCCGCCAGTTACCACTTTCTCGCTCTCCTTTTGCGTTCGTTGATCCGTAGGACAATGATTTTTTTAGCCTTTGCTCCTTTTTCCCCACCTTGTCTTTCTTCTTCTTACTTCTTACATGTTGTGGTTCTGGAGATGTCGCCTCATCGGGTGAGTTCCTTTTTTTTGTGGCACAATGCTTGGGGGCCACATATGAATTGGAACCAACCCCTTGGTCATGGTCCATTTTATCCTGCTTGTCTTGAGCGCCATTCAAGTCCTCATATGTTAGAGGTGCACAAATACCAACTTCATTTGCTGGGGTGGTTGCCTTGCTCGAGTACTGCGGGGTTGTGCGAGTGGATTTGCCCACCAACTTTATCGCATCCTTTGGCCACTTCATGACATACCCCTTGCATTCTCCTAGTTTGTTGCAACCGGGCTCGGGGTGGCGGCCATCAACATCCATATCGACAAAGGGGTCGAGCACCTTGTTCACATCAACCTTTGCCATGTCTGATGGTAAATCCACACAATGCAGCTTGTTCTCCTTGGTCATAGGATGCACTCGCCCATGTGCAACCGTCACCATCTTCCCACCCATCATGGGTGCCAAGAGATGGCAGGGAGTAAGGTCCTGCAAGACATAAGTCGCAACAATGAATGCCAGATTACAAAGAATTAAAATACTGTTGTTGACACAATACTTTTCACATCTATAGGCTTACAGTTATGTCATCTATTGGATTCGGCGACCCCATTGGGATGCGCAAGACAGACGCGCTGGTAGTGATCCGTCCATCAATATTGGGCGACTGCGTATGCACGTCACAAGGGATCGACTGTGGATCCATGGGTTCGCGTCCTTGTTCCGCCAGTATACGCCTCACCGTCTCCTCGGCAACCGCCGCCACCCGCTGGTCGAATTCAAGCTGCAGGCGGGCAGTGGATCTGTCTCTCCTCCTCTCACGGGCAACCTCCTTATCTTCAGGCAAAAATACTTTCCAATGAGCCCCAACACCCACGCCTCTCACACTGCCTCGATGCTCCACCCCGCCAAGAGCCTTTCCGAGAGGATCTTCCCACCTCTCGCAGTCAACTGAGTCTAGGGAGCTCTGAGTTTGAGACGCGTTCTGCATCAAGATTGATTTAAGTTAGTTTCCAAGTGTTCGATATAGAAACATGAAATAAATTCTAAATAAAAATGCTTTAAAGCTTACCATGAGCTTATCGTGCACCTGCACGAGTTTAATAGATTTGAAGACTGGTTCCCCCGTCACCGGGTCGTAAGATGCACGAGCCCTCACAAAATCCCTTCCTCGGCCTGCCTCGATGTAGGAGAAAGGGGGTTGTTTCCCAGCTGCAATTGCAGCTGCGTCTTCCTTGGCCCATTTTCCCTTCTTCCCTAAATAACCACGGCTGCCGAGTTTGTGGTCCAGTTTGTTCTTCTCACGCATTTTCTTCCCCAAAGAGCTCTTGTTCTTGAAATCATCACCCGAGTGACTTGCAAGGAACTGTTTCCAATCCTCCTCTTCTATTTGTGGCCATTTCTTCTTGATCACTTCCTCAAAATCTTGGTCCTTCATTTTGTTCGCCGTGTTTCGCCATGTATTCAAGGCTTTGGTCATCATGCCCAGTGCTCTATGTCGAACCTGTCTTTGCATTTCATCATTTTCAAAGGTATATCGGTTGAAGAGCCTGTTGAAAAGCATTCCTCTCAGGTTCTCCTTATCCTTTCCCCTTATGTCCATGCATGTGATCTTCACAGTTTCACGAACGATGCAGCCTACGGCATTACTGAAACCCTTGGCATGCTTAACAGGACTGACAGGAACTCCTCTGCCATCGATTTTAGTGATTTTGAAGGTGTCGTTGGTCAACTTGTTTGGTTTCCTAGGCCTGCGGGCCCTTTTCTCCTTCGATGGCTGTTCTTGTGATGTTTCTTGTGCAGTACCTTCTTCAGTTACAGAAGCAGCAGGAGATGAATCGGAATCATCAGCAGATGAGTCGTAGCTGTCAGAAGATTCTCCCATTCCTACAAACAGTTGAACAAACAAAAAACAACTAAAATATGACCAACGGACAAGTATAGGTTGTTGTTTATATCCATCAAATATTATCCGTTGGGATGGTTTTATTATTCATCAAAACACCAATGAGCAGAGTCAAAATATTCGGTTGTGCTCACTGGCAGTAGTCAATTAAACCCGTCCTAACAACACTAGATTCAGCACCTAATGTATAAATAAAACAAACAGGATCTGGAATCTAAGAACTTGCATTTTGCTACAAAAGAACAATCAGGAGTAACTAGCCTCCATGAAATCTAGGCAGAAATCAGTAACGACTAGCAAAATGCATCATTATGAATCTCAGTTTGCGAAAATAAATATTTCCAGCCAACAAAACATTGACCAGCATTAGTACTAATAACGCTTGCGTGTGTGCAGTCTAACATAGCCAGATCTGCACTGGAATCATATGCATGTACCGGGCAAAACTGGAATCTTTGTGTGTGCGTGTTTTGAGGAAAGGAAAAGCAGCGGTAAACCAATCACGTACCCGTCGATGGCGACATAGGTGCAACCAGCGGTCACGGCGGCGGCAACCAGCAGCGGTCCCGGCGGAGGCAACCAGCAGCAGCCCCCGTGACGGCAGCGTAGGCAGCGGGGAGGAAAGGCGGCGACGTCGGCGGACTTGGGGTCGTGCGACGGCGGTGTAGGCGGGGAGGCCTTGCGGTGCGACGGCGGCAGGGGGGAGAACTGGCGGCGCGTCGGCGGGGAGGCCTTGCAGCGCAGCGGCAGCGGGGAAAACTGGCGGCGCGTCGGCGGCGGGGATTGGCGGCGTCGGCGGCGAGGGACAGGAGGGCTCGGGAGATAACGCTTCTAGGCAGATCGTGGCCAATTAGTCCACTAAATTAGCCATTCCCGCAAATTCTTTTGGGCACATCCCGCGAGTTTTTTCTGTTTCCCGCTAAGATATTTGGTTAAGCCTAGTTTTTTTATTCACATATGTACAACTAAGAATTTACGGAAAAATCAGAAAAAAATAATGCAAAATTCATAAAACTCCATAGAACCTAGGAAAAACATGAAAATATAGGAAAATTCATAACATCTTGCCAAAATTAATTATGTTTCAGTTTCGTCATGTCGGACAATCTTCTCAACACTAGTCTTGATTTTCTTCCTGGTATACGTTAGACCCTCGGAGTGACTACGTCTTTTGAAGGGATGAGTGACGGTTAATGTAGTTCGATGCCTTCTGGTACGCCCGGAGTCTTGGGTAGCTTCGTCATCTTCATCTGTATCCGGGTCATCGAATTGGTCATAATCCTCTTCATCAATGACACCGTCCACGCCGACGATACTCCTTTTTCCTCTTCTCATGACTACACGGTTTGACGACTGTGGGTCGGTTATATAGAAGCATTGTGCCACCTGTTTAGCTAATACCCATGGCTCCTTTTTGGCGCTTATGGCTTTCACATTTCTCTCTCCAATAGTTGTCGGTGGTGGTATGACCATGGTAGTGAAATTGTCTTCGTCGGTATTGATTTTTTCTGCCCACCTAACTCGAAACATGGGGATAACAGAGATGGTGTAGTCCAACTCCCATATCTCTTCGATCCTGCCATAGTATGTATCTTTTTTCTTCCCAGTTAGTGCCTCCATCGTCACACCACTATTCTGATATACACTTTTCTGGTCTTGTGCCTCTGTGTAGAATGTGTATCCATTGATGTCATATGCTTGATGTGTCACGACATTGACCAAGGGGCCCTGTGCCAAATAGTACACATCTAATGCCTCCTCGTCATCCTTTGAACATGGGTTTTCCTCGAAGTGGTTTTTTAGCCACTTTGCAAATTTTGTGTTGTGCTCTTTCATTAGTGTGGCACTTGTCTTTTGGGGGTTCTGCTTTTGCAACATTTCCATGTGCATACGAACATAAGGCCGGACCACCGAAGTATGTTGCAACACCACTAAGTGTGCTCTATCGTAGTCATCTGATCGACTGATTGCAGCATTGTGCACATGTAGATCCTTCTTTCCACGGCGGTGACCCTCACCGCCAAGCCTGCCAAGGTGCCGATTAGCAGGTACACCGATAGGTTTGTCTACTTTCATGAAATCCGTGCAAAACTCGACGCACTCCTCCGATAGAAAACCTTGGACGATGCTTCCATCTGGATTGGACCTGTTACGAACAAAGCGCTTCACGACGCCATTGAACCTTTCCAGTGCATACATGTTGTGTAGGAACACGGGACCTAGGTCGATTATCTCCGGGACTATATGGATCATGAGATGCACCATGATGTCGAAGAACGAGGGGGGAAAGTACATCTCCAGCTCGCATAGTATGATAATGATCTCTGCTTGTAGTTGTCGGCAACGCTTCTTCGTAATTGACTTTTGAGAGATACTGTCAAAAAAGTTACAGAGGTCCAACACTGTCTTCCGAACCCATGGCTCCATAAGTCCCCTAATTGCAACCGGAAGTATCTGTGTGATCATAACATGGCAATCATGCGACTTCATACCGATTAGTCTGTGGCTCTTCATGTCAAGATGTCTCTGTATGTTTGCCGAGTAGCCGGAAGTAACCTTCACACTTTCAAGGCACTTGAAAAATTTATCGAGTTCCGCCTTACTAAGAGTATAACAAGCGGCAGGACACTCCGTCTTGATTTTCGTAACTCCCCTTCCTTCATTGCTCCTCTCCTCTGTTGCCCATAGTTCTCTTCGTATCCCGAGATTTTCCAAGTCTGCTCTTGCTTTCGGCCCATCTTTTGTCTTGTCTGGCAAGTGGAGCAAGAGACCGAGCAAGCTCTCACACACATTCTTTTCGACATGCATGACATCTATGCAATGTCGTGTGTCTAGATATGGCCAGTATTCCAAGTCCCAGAATACAGATTTTGTTTTCCACACGCCTTCCAACGGCTTTACCTTCTTCTGCTTCTTTCCTGCCTTAGGGCACTCGGCCCAAGAGTTCAGCAGTTCAAATAATTCTTCCCCGCTCCTCTTACGTGGTGTGGACCGGGTCTCAACTGTATTGTCAAACTTTTCTTTTTCTTGTCTCCACGGGTCATCTTCTAGAAGCCATCTTCGATGTCCCATATACACGATTTTCTGAGAGCCCGGTAGGCGACAACTTGTTGTATCATCCATGCACTGCACGCATCCGTTGTATCCGTGGACACACATGCCGGAATTATATCCCAAGGCTGTATAGTCTTGGACTGTTGTCAGCAACAAACCTTTCATGTTAAAGCTATCTTCTCCATAAGCATCCCATACCTCGACCCCTTTCCACAGTGTCGCCAACTCCTCATACAATAGTTTCATGTACATGTTGATATCATTCCCAGGCTGCTTCGGGCCTTGAATGAGCAAAGATAGGTGTATGTACTTCCGCTTGAGACATAACCATGGAGGGAGGTTGTACATCCACATAACAACGGGCCAAGTGCTGTACCTGCTGCTCATGTTGCCGAAAGGGTTTATTCCGTCCGTACTCATACCAAATCTGATGTTTCTAGGGTCTTCTCCGAACAAGGGGAATGCATTGTCGATTGCTTGCCACTGGCAAGCATCTGCAGGATGTCTCATCACACCGTCATCTTTTCGTTCCTCCTCATGCCAACGCAACAGCTTCGCCTCGTTCTTGTTGGTGAATAGACGCTTCAAACGGGGAATGATTGGAAGGTACCATACAACCTTTGCAGGAGCACTGCTCATCAATTTTTCCACGGTTTCCCCTTGTGGGCTCTTTCCCCGTTTGAACCGGGATGCATTGCACTCTGGACAATTTTTCAGCTTCTTGTGCTCCCCACGATAAATGATGCAATCGTTCGGACAAGCATGGTATCTAATCACCTCCAATCCAAGAGGGCACACAATTTTCTTGGCCTCGTCGCAACTCCTAGGCAACACATTCCCCTTCGGCAAGACCTTTCCAAGATTGGATTACTGAGATTGGATTGCATATTTGGATAGATATGTTTTTCTGAAACCAACGGTATATTAAATTTTAATTTTGGACCTATGGTTGATTTATAATGGATTTTGCAATATTTAAAGGAAATCTGTGAATTTTTATTAGAAAAAAGACGTTGAGTACCGACCGTATGAGTACGTATCAACAATGCTCCCCGGTTGTATTCCGGCAAGATGCGCACGTTGAATCAGCTAACCACACAAGCACGTCGATGTGGTGATCGATCTGTTTAGCTAGCTCTCCTCACGTACATAACCGTAGACCAAGGCAACACTGGAAATCTTTCTGGGTACCGATTACAGGGGGTCTTTTACATCTATATATAGCACAATAAATGTAGCTAACCTACTAGAATTAGGACTCCTAATTTCTACAGCAGCCGGACTGCACAATATCCGTGTGTTTTTTTAGACAAGCACAATCCGTGTTTCTATCGATTTCCAACATGGGCGATCGAGGCTTGCCCCTACGTCCCGGGCATATGCGCTGAGCGCAGTTGGGCCTCGGCCCAACTGGCTCGGCCGGTTTTATATCTTTTATTATGTTTCAATTTCTTTTTATTCTATTTCTTGCATAACATTTAAATGATTTGTCCAAAATAGGAATACAAGTGACAGTCATAAAAACTAGTGACAGACACTTTATAAGCCCGTCATTGATCATATCGTTACCAGCGACAGGCATTTATCAACGCCTGTCACTAAATAATTTTCCCTGGCAGACAACTTTCCTAAAAACTACTAGTGACAGTCACTTTTATGTATCTGTCACTAGTATTTTCTACTAGTGACAGGCTTATTCTTGCCCGTCGCTGGTACTGCTTACTAGTGACGTGCATAGTTTTGCCCGTCACTAACCACCCGGTGGCTATAAGCATTTCTGCAGTAGTGTCCTCGGCCGCCACCCGAACCACTCGGGGGCTGCGCTGTACAGGTCTAAGTCAAAACCTAGGCCGCCACAGCCGCGCCATACAGGTTCAACTCGGAAAATCCTCGGCCGCCACCCGAACCACTCGGAGGCTGCGCTGTACAGGTCTAAGTCAAAACCTAGGCCGCCACAGCTGCGCCGTACAGGTTCAACTCGAAAATCCTCGGCCGCCACCCGAACCACTCGGGGGCTGCGCCGCACAGGTCTAAGTCAACCTAGGTCGCCACCCGACGCACTCGGGGGCTGCGCCATACAGGTCTAAACTCGAAAAATCCTCGGCCGCCACCTGACGAACTCGGGGGCTGCGCCGTACAGGTCTAAGTCAACCTAGGTCGCCACCCGACGCACTCGGGGGCTGCGCCATACAGGTCTAACTCGAAAAATCCTCGGCCGCCACCCGACGCACTCGGGGGCTGCGCCGTACAGGTCTAAGTCAACCTAGGTCGCCACCCGACGCACTCGGGGGCTGCGCCATACAGGTCTAACTCGAAAAATTCTCGGCCGCCACCCGACGCACTCGGGGGCTGCGCCGTACAGGTCTAAGTCAACCTAGGTCGCCACCCGACGCACTCAGGGGCTGCGCCATACAGGTCTAACTCGAAAAATCCTCGGCCGCCACCCGACGCACTCGGGGGCTGCACCGTACAGGTCTAAGTCAACATCCTAGGCCGCACTCGAATCACTCGGGGGATGCGCCGCACAGGTCTAACTCGAAAAAACCTCGGCCGCACCCGACGCACTCGAGGGCTGCGCCGCACAGGTCTGACTCGAAAACGCCTCGGCCGCACTCGAAGCACTCGGGGGCTGCGCCGCACAGGCCTGACTCGACACACCTTGGTCGTACTCGATCCGCTCGGGGGCTGCGCCATACAGGTTTACAGAAGTCTACGAGATACAATTTACTCACTCGGAGGCTACCCTCACCTCGGCATACATACACTCATATTTCCACTTGGAAAATTTTCTTTTACAAGCTAACGCTATACAACAGCAGTCTACTACTCTTATTCTACAGGCTCGTCCTTTGGCGCATCGAGTGGCCCTACAAGGTGCTCACTATAACTCAAAACTTGTTGAATCATCTGACGCGCAGCCGCAAGAGTATCGGCATAATCATTCTCTCCAGGCAAGCCGTCAAGTACCTTGTGCAATGGAAGATGAGGCCGGTGCATTCGAACGTACGCCAACGCCGCATTCGCCCCGGCAACAAGTTGAGCGCCAACGACCTCCTTCAACGCACTGCCTTCGCGGAACCTCCCCAGCAGCGCAGCCAGTCCATTAGGCTGCTCGTTGTGCGGAAAGTACACCCTGTTGATCTGCCAGAGGGTTTTCCTACAACCTTCCAAGAGCAGAGCAGCCCGCCAGATGCGATCCAGCATTCTAGCCAGTACACTGCCTTTGGATTTGTTCGACCAAAATGTACGCGCTTCGGGTGAGTCATTGGCGGCCTCTTTTTCCACCCGCTCGTCCACTCGACTCTGCTCGGCCTTCCAGTCAGAATTCACATCTGCAACAAGACCCAGCACTTAGAACAGTGAAAGCATAAACAAGCCGAAGCAAAGCGCTAGAAGGCCAACCTTGTAGCTGTCGACTGATCAAGTCTATCTGGCCAAGAAGGAATTCCTCACGCTGGGAGAATGGCGCAGCGGGCCGTGACTTCAGGCGCTCCAACTCCAACTCGGCAACCTTCAGTTTCGACTCGAGCTCAACAACCTTGTTCCTCATGTAGGTGATCACTCGTCGATCATTCACGCTCCGCACAGGGCTGGAGGAGCTCGACGAGGGCGAGTGGGTGCAGCCGAAGAGGTGTCCTCCTCGTCATCCACACCAGTCGTCCCAGCAACCCCAGGAGCTTCGCCCATCTCAGACTGCCAAATGTGACAGCGTCAAGCAAGGAAAAGAAATTCAAGCCTAGATACGAAAAAAGACTCGAAGGCGCAAATTCACATTTCAACATCAGCATGTTCGCGGCCAGAAGACCCGCAAACTATATGGTTCATTACAGACCAAGATCAAAAGTAGAAGAATATTAAAATAAAGGAGTCTACATCGCAGACTCCGACTGAGAACGGCTCTTCCTAGCGGCCAACTCTGCAGCCTTGGCGATTTTCTTCTGGAAGGTGGCAATCAACTTCGCAGCCAGCTGACTCGCCCGCGCCTTCACACCGCTAAGGGACGCGGTTCTGCCATCAGGCCTCCGAGGGAAGTCGCTGACAACCTTCTCAAAATCACCTACGACTTGGTGACCAAGTAGTAGCTGGAAAGTGAGCTCTGAGCCGCGTACCATCTGCGCACGCGTGTAGTCCGCCATGGTGGTCGCGTTGCCTTCAAACGGAGCCGCAAGCGCGTCAACAGCAACTGGCGCTGGCTTGCTGGGGAAGATGCTCTGATGCACACTCGCCAAGGCGCCTGTCGACTTCCGCAGCGCCGCCAAAGCATACGCGCAGGCGTGGTCAGTGAAGCCAACAGCCTCCGCCAAACCGACATTCTCACTGGAGGTCCCTTCTGGAGGAGCGCCTCCGCACGCCTCTGAACAACGAAGAGAAGACCACACTTGTAAAACATCAGCAGTCGACACAAGACAAAGTAGGCAATGAGCCGAGATACTTACCTCCAATAACATCGGCGAGTGCGAGCAAGCGTTCAACCTGGGTCTTCTCTAGATCACCCCGGGTTCGCTCACGCCCTTGGGCTTCACCCAGTGATTTCTCCAGCTCCGCGACCCGCTTCACCATGCTCTCCCTCTCGCCTGTGGATCACCAGAGCAAATTCAGCAATGAAGATAGTCGAAGCACCCCTTGAACGCAAGGGTCCACATTCACCTTTCGCCTGCTCCAGAGCAGTGCGGAGTTGATTCCTTTCCTGCTCCATGTGAACGAAGGCGGCGGCTCCCTCCATCTGCTGGCGATAATACGGCTGCAGAAAACACTAGACATCAATCTACGCCCGACTATTCTAGTCACGCACATCTTCGGGGGCTACTCCCATCGGGAGCGCTGTTCGCGCACCCGATACAGATTTTGCAGACTGAGTTAAGGGACACTTACATGCTCAAGCAACCCAGCGTCCACCGGGGTCGCATCAGCAGTTTTCTCTGGCACGGAGGAGGTCGAAGCTTTCAAGGTCAAAGCGTCACCCGCCTGCGGCTCTCCTTCGGTCGTCTTCGCAGTCTGCTCGAACACGGGAGCAGAAGTGTGCTCCATCTCTGGAGGCGAAGAACCAACAGCGCCAGTACGGTCGCTGCGACGAGATAACTCAATTCAAGGACTCGCAAAGTCAAAAAGTGCACTCGACAAAACAAGGCGATGGTTGCATGACTAACCTGGTGACCTCCAGATCATCTTCACTGCCCAGGGAAATGGAGGGCATCCTTGCGAATCCAGTCGACGGTGCAGAGCTGAGGGGAGGCACGACCAAAGGCTCCGCCGGGTCGCTCGTGTGCCTAGCACCCGAGGACGACCCGCGCGTCTCCTCCTTGTCCTCCACAGCCGTTTCCTTCAAGGGCGACGACGCCGAGGCGGAGTCACCACTTTTTCGCCTCTGTCGCTTCTGCAGCGGCTCTTCATCTTCATCGTCCTCCCCTACCTCTTCACTCGGAGAGGTGGCGGAGGGAAGTTCATCGTCATCATCCTCGTCCTCCTCCGGGACCTCTTCCTCTTCGTGAGGTCCGTTCTCCATCAGCGGAGGAAGGCTAACATAGCTCGAACGACCCTGTCAGCAAATGAGACATTCGAGTCAGGCAAGAAGATTCGACAGAAGAAAGGCAAAAGACAAAATTAAAGCGCGGGAAGCTCACCTCAGGCACAGGGTTATCGGGCCCATACGGCTTCACCGGGCACTTGACATTGCACGGGTCAGCGGCTCGGAGACTAGTGATGCTCCTCACCTTCGACTCGACTTCGTCATCATCGAGCTCATCGCCACCTTCACGCGCCCACATTGGTTGGACGCGACTGCGGAGCGGCTACACTCGGAGCCTGAAGAAGGTGGCAATAAGGTGAATTCCACCTGTCTCGCGCCCAAGGCTTTTCAGCAGGCCACGAAGGAGCGTCAACAAGGGCTGAGTCGCCTCCCTGTCTGATGGGGTCGCAGCATGGAAAACAAAAAAATTTCTACGCGGCAAAGCGGAATAAACCCCAAGGATCTAGATCAACGAGATGAAGATAGCGAAGATGAGATCCAATCTCTTACCCTCGAAGATCAACAAACGCGTTTTGTCGGTGCAGGGGTTGGCTAGTCGATCCCCGCAACTAGACTCGTCTAGTCGCGAGGAGATGTATTATCCTCGAGATCCAATCCGGTGAAGTGCAGCAACGGGCAGCACCTCCGCGGCGTCCACACGTACAGCTCGATGAAGACGTCGACTCCTTGATCCCGCAAGCGAGACGACGTGGCCTTGATGATCTCAGCAGCACGACGGTAGTGCCGGTGACGATGACGATCTCCGCGAGCGGGGCTTCGCCAAGCCAAGCAAGAGGAGAGGGAGAGGAGGAGGTGGCGCAGCAGCCCTAGGGTATAGGGGTGGTGCGGCTAGGCGTGGAGGTTGGATGGCGGCAGCCCTCCGGGAGAGGAGGGGTGCGGCTAGGGTTGAGGGAGAGAGGGGGGTGCGGCTATGGGGGGGGGTGCGGCTGCCTCCAAGGTGTATGGTGCGCCCCCCCCTGCCCCTCCTTATATAGGTGGCGGCTAGGGCAAGGGCAGGGCCGGCCGGCCCCCCCTTTGTCTTGCCCCCCAAGTTGGAGTCCAACAAGGACTCCTCCTTGGGCCCCTTTCCTAAAGGGGTGGGAGCCCACCTCCTAGTCCAACTAGGAGTGGGACTCCCCCTCCTATGCATGCCGCACCAGCCCATGGGCTTAGGTGGTGCGCCCCACCTAGTGGTGGCAGCACCCCTTTGCACCATGTGGGCCCCATACAATTTATGCGGTCCCACTTCTAGACTCTTCTAGAACATTCCGGAACCTTCCGGTACCCTTTAAATAATTTCCGGAACTTTTCCGAAACCTCCGGAAACCACTTTCCATATATGAATCTTATTCTCCGGACTCCTCCGGAACTCCTCGTGATGTCCGGGATCCCATCCGAGACTCCGAATCACCATTCGTTCACGTCATCATTTAATTCATCGCAAAACCTAATTTCATCGGAACGTTAAGTGTGTGACCCTACGGGTTCGAGAATGCATAGACATGATCATATCAATAATTAATAGCGGGACCGGGATGTCCATATTAATTCCTATACACTCAACGAAAACCTTTTCTCGATTGAACCACAATGCCGGAGATTCAATTAATCTCATATACGATTCCCTTTGTCTCACGATATTTTACTTGCCCGAGATATAATCGTTGACATCCCCATGTCCAGTTTAGTTCTCTTTACTCGTCCATAATATAGGATCCCGGTGATTACAACTTAATCACATGTCTGCAGACTCTTGATGCTATATTACCGAGAAGGCCTGGAGATATCTTCTCCGTCACAAGGAGGGACAAATTCCACTCTCGATTCATATCACCCAACAACCCACCATCGGAGATACCTGAAAGCCACCTTTATAATCACCCAGTTACGAAGTGACGTTTGATGTCCACAAAGTATTCCTCCAGTGAACGGGAGTGATATAATCTCATGGTCTAAGGAAACTATATTTGGCATATTAAAAGTGTTGACAACAAAACTTTTGTGACACGATTAATTGCAACTCTTTATTTGGGTCATGTCCATCACACCATTACTCCTAATGATATGACTCCGTTATCAAGTGACTATAACAAGTCCATAGTTAGGAAACTCTAACTATCTCTTGATCAACGAACTAGTCCTGTAGAGGCTCACTAGGGACTCCGGGTGTTTATATTCCACACATGTATTATGTTTCCATTTAATACAATTATAGCATGGATAATAAACTATTACCATAAACTTGAATATGCTTAATAAACCATTTTATTATTGCCTCTAGGGCATATTCCCAACACTGTCCTCCTTCGACAGCGGATGCGCCCACGCTTTCGTCTTCCGCAACTCGCGATCAGCCGCGAAGTTGGGAAGCCCTTCTTGGTCGCATCTGATGTAAAACCACTTCTTCCGCCAGCCCTGGACGGAGTCGGATTTCTTCATCTGAAAGTAGGTGGTGTCGCCACGCACCTGGATGCCAAAGCCGCCGACTGGATACACCTGCTTGCTTTTCCCAACGTTCCTCCTCACGAGGAACAGAGACTTCCACAGCAGCCAGTTGGGTGCGATTCCCAGGAAGCACGCACAGAGCACGATGTAGCTCGCGATGCTCAAGACGCTATTGGGAGTCAGATCATGGATCTGAATCCCGTAAGCGTACAGGAGACCACGGACAAAATTGTGGAGGGGGAACCCGAAACCCCGCAGAAGGAAATCCACGAAGCAAACGCGTTCCCCATCACGAGGAGAGGGGAATACCTCTTTCCCAGGCGCACGCACCGTCGCCTGGTCCGCCGGCGGCAGCAGCCCCTGCGCGCGGAGGCCCTGGAGGTCGGCCTTCTTCACCGACGATTTCGCCCAATCGCCATCGACCTTCTTCATCACGCTCGCATCGGCGGCGGCGACGGCGCCCTCAGCAGTCTTCGCCCTCTTCATCGCGGCCTTGCTCGCGGGGAGTGGAGAAAAGAACTTGGCAGAAGAGCAACAATGGCGGAGAAAGCTTCGGAGACGACGGAAGGATGGGGATGGAATGGACTGTTCACCGCCGCGGTGAAAAATATATACCGCATTCAAGACAACATCTGGCCGTCCACGTGTCGCGCGGAGATAGCAACCGTCGCCGCCCACTACGCACGGGAAACAAGGTGCCATCATCACCCCGTGAAAATTTCGCGCCCAACGGTCCAAATTGAGCGGCAACCGCTGTCATCAGTCAATACTGACACTGGGACCACCCTGTCACGTCCCATCGGACATAGAGTGTGCCAAAAACGTCAGCGCTGACATCACCTGCGGAGGCGTAGTAAGTAAGCCAATGGGTTGATGGAGCACCCGGATAATTCCTTCGAGTGCAACAAAGATACAGTAAGCTTTAAGAGCTGAATAGACTCGACAAGTCCATTCGAGTGGAAAAGAAATTCAGTAAGCTCCATGAGCTGAGTAAAACTCAAAACAGTAAGCTAAACCGGCCGAGTACAAAGTAAGTCACGCAAAGCCAGTTGCGACTCCGTCAGCTCGAGTCTCTTCTTTACTCCCATCGGGAGTGGGCTTTTCGACTGAAGAAAAATTGAGTTTAACCTCAATTGCAAGCAATTCAGATTAATCTCGGGGCTACTCCCATCGGGAGCGCCACTACTAGGAAAACGCCTATCTGTGGCGCACCTTTTTAGAATTCTGTGGCGCACCCCCAGATTTGCTGGGTGCGCCACTAAATTGTCGCCACTAATTTTTTTTCTGTGGCGCACCCCTTCCGTGCGCCACAGAAATACCCAGTTTTTTGTGGCGCACTAGGCGTGCATGCGCCACAGAATGTCTTTATCAGTTTAAAAAAAAAAGCTGCCCACCGCAGCACCGATGGCGCTGACCATGGTGAGCATGGCGGCGAGGGAGCGGTCGTCCATGGAGAGATTGGTTCCCGGTGGGGCGGGCTGTGTAGACGAAGTGTCGACAGCGAAGGCCCGGTCGCCAACAACGACGGAGTTCGGGGAGGTCTTGCGCACGAAGAAGAGATCCTTGCCGTCCATCGGCAGGCTCACCGCTGGGCGCACCCGCAACACAACCTGCGAGAACCGTGGTCCGTGGCGGCGGAACAGCTGCTGCGCTAGCCGGGACGGGCTTGGAGCGCGGCGACGCCAGGTCCTGCGCCGAGGAGTTCTTGGCTGGGGACATCGGCGCGGCGAGGTTGGGGTTGAGGTTCTCCTGGTCGTCGTCGGCGGCGGGGCGCGGGGAGGCGACGGCGAAGGCGGAGAGGGACCGCGAGGCCTGCCGCTTGAGGTTCCGCCTCAGCATCTCCATTGCTGCCACCGCTATCAACGGAATCCGCTACTGCGCCCGAAGAATCGCCGGAGTTGGCCGGCGACGGAGGAGGCTGTGCCTGAGCTAGGGATTCGGCGGGTGAATCGGTGGAGGGGGGAGGAGGCGGTGCAGGGTGGGCGGTCTGCGGCGCGGGAGGTCGTCGGAGTAGGCCGGGATCTACCTCGGGGGTGCGGAGACGGGGTTCGGGCGTCGGGGTGGTGCGGTGCCTGTGTGGGGAGAAGTGGGGATCGATAGGAGAGAAGAGACAGCGTGCGTGCGGTGGCTGTGTGGGCAGTGGGGTGCGTGCGTGGGGTTGGATGGTGGGGCTGGTTTGACTTAGAGGTGAGAGGAGAGATAAAATAGATCTGGATCTGAGGATTTTGTGGCGCACGAAACCGGATGCGCCATAGAAAGTGCTATTTTTGTGGCGCATGTGACCACATGCGTCACAGAAATACACATTTCTGTGGCGCACGGGGGTTGGTGCGCCACAAAAAGTCATATTTCTGTGGCGCATCAGCCTCATGCGCCACAAAAATATGACATTCTGTGGCGCACTTGGTTTTGGTGCGCCACAGAATTGTAAAATTTTGTGACGCACTCAAAAACGTGCGCCACAGAAAATAATTCTGTGGCGCACCAATTAAGGGTGCGCCACAGAAAGTCAACCTACCTATAAGCCTTTTCCTAGTAGTGCGCTGTACGCGCTCCCGAATGACTCTGAACAATTGCAGTCGAAAAATCACCGACCAAAGCAATACTCGCAGTTTTTACCCTGCAGTCGAAGTTTCGACTAAGGAATCCTCCTTAAGCCCTGAACGGCCGGAGTCGACCGATTTTATTTGTCCCTTTCAGGAACCCGCTGGCGTGCCCAGAAGGAAGGAGTCCTTTACTCGACTCTACGATTCGACTAAGCACTCAGGGGCTACTGTCGTGGGGTCACTCTTCGACTACCCCACGGTGGTGATACCTGGGTCACGCCAAAGACATCTGCCTTATGACGGGGGCCCAAGGAAGGCCCAAGGAGGACAACATGCGGCCCAAGATAGTCGACGTTAGGTCATCAACTTGTAAGTGCCATCGGCACCATTCACCCGAGACCTAGTCTACCATATAAAGGCTAGGAGGGTCTCTCGTCTAGGGTAAGCCATACGCTCACCTCATAGCCGCCATCTCTAACCCTAGCGAGATTGCCATCTCGCCATTGTAGCCACACTCAACATCAATACCAGACAAGTAGGAAGTAGGGTTTTATCCTCCGGGAGGCTGAACCTGGGTAAACGCCTCGCCTGTTCGCCGTCGTGATCACCAGCGCTCATCTCTCTCCCCCTCAATCAACCCGGGGTACTCGACCCAGGGATTTGCCGAGTCTAAGCCTCGTCACCCCCAAGTACCAAGTTGTCTATTTTGACTACTTGGAGCTATAACTTTAAGACTGTTTCTGACTTTTTTGAGTTTTCCTTCGGCAGAGCATTGTGGCCAAGATGCAGAGGGATATGCAGAAGCTGAGGGAGGAGACAACAGCTGCAACCCAAACTGCCCAGGCTGAGAAGGGACTCGCCCTTCAACTGGAAAATGATCTGAAAGCCATCAGTGCCGAGTTGGCCGAGGTGAAGGAGGAGGCCGCCAAGAGCAAGAGGATCGCTGACAAGGCCATTAACGACTTAAATGCTGGTCTGGAGCGTTGTCGCAAGGGCATCAGTGCCATGACTAAATTTATCTTTGGTGAGTGTCGTCGTCTTTATCTCTGACTCCTGACTTTTGGAAAAAACTAGCTCGCTGACTTTTTTTGCATCATTCTTATGGCAGGTCCGACTTCCTCCAAACTAAATTTATCTCTTGGCCGGCAGTTGAATGAGCTCCTGGACTACTGCCATGGACTCCAAGAAGGTGCCCGTGCTGTTGTGAGGTACTTGCATCCTAGGGATCAGTGGCCTTCAAGGCCGGACCAGCTTTTAAAGGAGTTGTCCAGGGCTCCTGGCAATATACTGGCGTGGAAACAGTCATCTCTTCGACAAGCAGCAATCCGGGTTCTTGCCCTGGCCAGGAGTTACTACCCCAATGTGGTGGAGCCGACACTATTGTCCTTGGGGAAACCGGCAGAACATGAAGATGGTTCCCCTTTTACCAATGAGGAGTTCAAAGCAGAGGAGGTAGTTGTCCGTCCCTTTGCCTGTGATATAGCCAAGAAGATGCATCCAAACGTCTTTGTCTGCCACTACGATGAAAACAACAAGAGGACGGCTACAGTTACCCCGACTGCTATGGACTTTGGGCGCCCCTCACAGATTAACGCTGGTGCCTCTACGTCGACTGCTCCTTCGTTGTCGACTCGTGCCGCTCTGGCTCCAGCGAGAATTCGCGCGGGAGATGATGGCGAATCCCAAGGCGCTGCGACTGAGGGTGCTGGCAAGGCTCCTGTAAAAAAGGCTCATCATTTGGATGACTATTAGACTTATATTATGACTGAGGCCGCGATGTTCGGCTTTTTGATTTTCAACACTCTTTATCTGTGTGATGACATACTTTGTTTATCCTGCTATTATATGACATGCCTGTTTACGGCCTGCTTTACAAATTGTTCTGGTTCTTATAACCCATCTGAAATTTATGCTGATGAATAAGTAGGCCTCGCGTGACTTTAACTGACAGTTTCGCTCTAACAAGCCCAACTTCTCCTAAGTCCTTTCTTAGGCTTCATAGGATTTCAGGGCGAGTCATGCCTGTAGTATTTAGTCAAGGTGTGCGAGTTGCATCTGACTTACCAGCTAAAAATCAGGAAAGAGTCGGCTTCTTTGCCGGGTTCAAGAGTCTGAAGCTTGACATTTTTTCTTAATAACAAGCCCCCAAGAACCTTAAGTCGGAAAATAAAGCACACACACAAAAAATTTCAATTTGAAATGCTGTCGGCTTTATTTCCTTTTAACCATAATCGTAGTACAATGTATGAAGAGCTTACTTGGCTCGGTGATAACTTGCACATCTTTACTTACAAGTACTAACTATAATATGGGCGCAATTGAGCTATGTTCCAAGGCCTCTTTGTTTCTGCATAAGGATCTAGTGTGTGAGCTGTGTCAACTCCCTTGCTTTGACTTGCCGGCTCTCGTACATCCATGAGATAGTATGACCCATTGTGCAAGTTCTTGCTTATGACGAACGGTCCTTCCCATGGTGGAGATAACTTGTGCATCTGTCGTGGGGTTGTCACGGCAAGTTCTTCCTCCGGGAAGATGAGTTCTGGGGCCATTGGTGACTGAAGTACGTGGGAACGGTTAATCTCGTCAAGGAACAAGGATTTACCCAGGTTCGGCCCCTCTGATTCGAGGTAAAGACCTACTTCCTGCTTCTCTGTTATTGCTCTTGATATGTCTCGATTACAAGGACCCGGCTCCCACAACTTAGGAACCGGCGACTTCTCTCTGGTGGCTAGGGTTTCTCTACTGATTGAAGCTTGTCGATCTAAGGTCCAGGACCCCGCTTATAAAGGCTGCCGGGTCTCTGAACTTACAATTTACACCGAGTCATACTAGAACACGGAGTCCTACTCTATGTCTTGGTCTTCCAAGTTTAGACTCCGGGTTGTACTTGGACTCCTTCCGGACGGGTCCTTTCTTCATCATGGGCCCTGGCCGGCTTGTCTCCAGCCCAGCCCATGCGACTTGATACGTGACTCGGCTTTGGCCTTCTTGGTCTTGGCGGGTCTACTTTCCGGGTCCATGGGCCTACCTATAAAGTATCCCCCATCAGTAGCCCCCGAATTTATCTTGGGCACAGCTTGCGGCTTCCTCTGACTTGCTGATTCGACTCTCTGGGTCGACTCCTTCCACTTGAGCCAATGGCTCCAAAGTCGCCTGCTGCTAGCTCCAAGATGAATTCCTGCATAAAACATAACACATACATAAAATGAGTCCACTCTTATCCCTTGTTCAAGCCGCCACTCTTGCCCTTGTACTAGCGGGCCGGGTTCTGGTGTGACTCTTGCGAACAAGGGCTATATAAGCTGATTTCACTGTCACAGGACTCGTCATTCTGGGACAAGCCGGCTACTTCCATATCTGTGACCTTTAACCTTTTTCTGTTACAACTCATTATCTGTCTTGTTAGCCACTGGAACGTTTTTTACTGAAACGTTACTGATAGTCAACTGTGAACCCACTCTGTAACTTTCTAGGGTTTTACCCCTCTTTATAAATCTCGAAGGGTTAAGCCCTAAACCTCACTTGCCCCTTCAGCTCAAACCTCTCCTTCCTCTCTTTCGCGCCCATCTCTTCCCGCGCTCAGCACGCACCGCCCGCACGCCATGGCCCCCAAGCGCCCAAAGACCACATCGAAGGCCAAGGCGACCACGACGAGCAGGACGGTGAACATTGCCGCCGCGGCCGCCGCCGCCGCCAAACCCTCCTCCAAGCGATCGATCTCCGCCGATTGGAGTGGATCCACGGTCTCGGCGGAGCAATTGAAGACCCACAGGCTCTCAGGTTTGATCCCTTCTAGTGCTCAAGCTCGGGCCCCTGGGGATGAGATTGTTCCCTCTCCTGCCAAGGATGAAGTTGTCGTCTTTGTCGAGCACCTATTTCGCGGCTTTTCTCCCCCCGGCGATTTTTTCTTCCGCCAGCTCCTCGAGCTTTACGAGCTGCGGATTCACGATCTTGCTCCCAACTCCATTCTCACACTTTCTAATTTCGTTGTTCTTTGTGAGGATTACCTCCAAATTAAACCTGACATCAACCTTTGGCTCGAGCTCTTTTACTGCAATCCCCAACCTGAAACCTCTGGGGGTCCTCTTCTCCAATGTGGCGCCGTCGCCCTTCAACAGCGCCTCAACTCCGTCTTCCCTAAGCCAGTTTTCCCAAATCGCATCAAAGACTGGCAAAGGACTTTCTTTTATTGCAAGGACACTTCTCCTGCAAATGAGCCTAAGCTTCCTTTGTTCTCTGAGGAACGCCTCCGGGCGACTCCTCTAATGAAAGCCAGGTGCCCAGAGGCCGACCGGCCAAGGGTCGAGTCTCTTATCACTCGCATCCGGGCTCTCTTGTCCCATAACCTGGAGAATATGGACTTGGTCCGTTGCTGGACAACCTGGAGAATCCAGCCGCTGAGTCCTAGGACTCGACTGATCTGCACATATACCAGATGCGCTGGTGATGACCTCCGGGTTACGGAGCAGCTGTCCGATGGACCGGAACTTGGTCGACTCATCAAGAAGTTGACTGGGAAGCCGGTGAAGGATCAAGCTTATTTCGGGCTCCAACCCTTCTGCTCGACCCACCCGGCTCCTGATGTAAGTATCACTCTCTACTTTATTTCAACCTTGACTTCACTTGTATTGCTTGCTGACCCATGTTTGCTAACTCTTTCGCAGCTCACCGACTCCTTCTGGAAGCCGGCTTCTGGAGCTGGCTCTAAGAATAAAGCTGAAGCTGAGGCTGAAGCTGAAGAAGAAACCCCTGCCACAGATCAAACCACTGTGGCAGATGATACTGATGATGCGGATGAGGAGTCCTCCCGGGAGGCTCCTGCTGATGATGGTGGTGATGATGAGGAGTCCTCGCCCGAGGCTCCCACCAAGAATGCTGATGAAGAGGAGTCCTCCCAAGAGGCTCCCATTGTGGAAGAAACCGACGATGATGAGTCCTCTCCAGAGGCTCCTCCCACTAAGCCAACTGACACAGCCTCTGCTGCTGCTCAACCGTCTCCATCTGCAGAGTCCTCTGCTAGGAGTCACTCCTCATCCTCTCCAGCCTCGAACAACAATGGCTCTCGAGAGGCTGTTCCCAAGGTACCACTCTCACGAGTCCTTGGGTCCTCTCGTTCCCCCACTAAGCCTGAAGAGCAAATGCAGAGTGTTATCGCTGCTAGGAAGAGGAAGCTACGTTCCGATGGGCCTGTAGATGCTCCTGAGCCTCTGCCAGTCTCACACCAACGGAAATCGACCTCTCCTCCCCAGAAGGACGACTCTTACAGCTCTGGTTTGTCAATGCCTTCTTCAAACTCTCAGACCGCCTTGGATCTGGAGACAAATATTGGGTAAAACTCTTTTGTCTCTGTACTTGCAATTGTATGACTTCTGATCTTTCCTTTCACTAGGTTTATTGACTTCTATCTCTGAATATTTCAGGGCTCGGCCTTGTGCCAAGGTGACAAAGCTCCCAGGCATGGCTGATGTCTCCTCTGGGCGTGGACCTGCCCCTCCATCGACTTCTCAGACGACCAGTACGAGGACAGGTCCCTCCATCGCTGCATCAGCCGGCGCAACCACGACTCCTACTGTCCCCGAGTCCTCTTCAAAGGCTCGAGCGTCGACTCCAACAACGGTCCAGCCCAGCTCTGGTGCTGTGACTCCTGATTCTGCGCCTCCAGTTCAGCCGGCTCCTATCAAGCCGACTCCTGCAGCCTCTCCATCAATCAAGATCAAGTCATCTACTGACTACAGTCGACTTCGGGTGGCAGATAACATGTCATTTCCGAAGCCTACGCTGAAGCAATCGACTTGAACGATCAAGCTGCTAGGCTGAAGGACGACGAGCAGACGGCTCTTAGGTCTCTTCACATGGTTCATGAGGTAAGCTTGTCTGACTTCTCCTTTCATGCTTTCTGGCATCATCCTATCTCAGTAGCCCCCAAGCACCTGTCTGTGGTGACTTGTGACTAGGATAGGTGCTTCATCCTGAAATCAAATCATTTGGTAGGTAGAACGAACTTGCATACTGTAGCCCCCAAGGCCTGAGTCCTTAGCTCTACTAGGACTCGGGGCTGATAATTTACTGTCTGTCGGGTCCTTAGACCAAAAATTTCTGCATGAGTAGCCCCCAAGCGCCGAGTTGTCAGCCTGCGACGACTTGGAGCTACCAATATATATTACTCACTAGTACCTTACTTGAAGAAAAAATTTCTGTTCTGCCAGTAGCCCCCAAGCGCCAAGTTGCTAACTTGTG
Organism: Puccinellia tenuiflora; assembly: GCA_012064385.1. Taxonomy (NCBI): domain Eukaryota; kingdom Viridiplantae; phylum Streptophyta; class Magnoliopsida; order Poales; family Poaceae; genus Puccinellia; species Puccinellia tenuiflora. The sequence continues at coordinate 223,176 of QRDG01001840.1, forward strand.
GCGACTTGGAGCTTATGACTTGTCGATTAGGACTCATGCCTGCTTTTCTGATAGAAAGAATTGACTCCTGAGTAGCCCCCAAGCGCCAAGTTGTTAACTTGTGACGACTTGGAGCTCATGAGTTCTGTATTTGACTTGTGGATCTCACTTGTGCTTGATGACTTGTAATTGCAGTGCATCGTCTCCAAAATGAAGAGAGATATGAAAGAACTAGAGGACCAGGCAGCTGCCAGTGCCAGATCTGCCATGGCCGAAAAAGAACACTCCCTTCAGCTTGAGAAGGATCTGAAGGCCTTAGCTGCTCAACTGGAGCAGGTGAAAAAGAGTCGGCTGAGGCCAAAAAGATTGCTCAGAAGGCACACAATGACCTACAAGCCGTGTTCAACACTTGCAAGAAGGGCATTGGTGCAATGTGTCAGCATATATTTGGTGAGTTTATGACTTTTGCTTGCTTCCTTTTGCACCTTTGTGAATTGCTTTTCAACTGACAATGACTCCTTGACTTCCTTTCTGCAGGGGCTGACTCCCCCAAGCTTAAATTGCCCACAAGCAAACAACTGTCTGAGATGCTTGATTACTGTCATGGGTTACAAGAGGGAGCCCGTTCTGTGGTCAAGTATCTGAATCATAAAGGCAAGTGCCCCAAAGAGCCTGAGCGTCTGGTGGACGAGTTGTCCAGAGCACCCGGCTATGTACGACTGTGGAAACAATCTTCTATGAGGAGATCTGCTATCAGGATCCTGGCCTTAGCCCACAGCTACTATCCCACTGTTCTTGAGCCAGCAATGCTTACAATGGGGAAGCCTGAGCAGCATGAAGATGGCAAGCCCTTTACTCAGAATGATTTCATAGCCGAAGAAAAGCTGGTGCGGCCATATGCTTGTGAGATTGCGAATAAGATGGACCCTGAGGTATGGGTTCATCATTATGATTTGGAGAACAAGAGAGTCGCTCCAGTACATCCTGAGATAGTAAACTTTGGCCGCCCATCACAGGACCCCTCTGGTGTATTCGCTGCCTCTGCCGGTCCGAGTTCATCGTCACCGGCGGCTCCTGTGCCGAGTGCTGAGCCTACCCTGAAGACTCCTGCTGCGCCCACTCCTTCTAGAGCTGTCTCTGGAGACGCTCAGAAACAAGCAGATCTTACCAAGCATATGAAGAGTCCCAAGGGTACTGGATTTCAAACGAAGAAAGTCGCCACCAAGCCTCCATTGAAGCCGGCTCCTTCCTCCGCTGCTCAAGCACAAGGCAAATCTCCTGCTAAGAAGAACTCATCGACTCCTGCTGTTCAAGCAAAGGACAAGTCGCCTGCTAAGGAGGACTCCCCAACTCTGGCTAAGGAGTCGACTCCTCTGGAAGACCACCCTTTGAATGACTTTTGAGTGCTATGTAATGCTGTGTTACTGTTGAGACTTTGTAATTATGCACTACGGGTGCTTTTAAACTATTGAGCTTGTTGAGCTCTTTTGAGTTGTAAGATGCACTACTGGTGCTTTAAACTATTTAGCTTGTTAGCTATTTTGAATTTGTGCCAATCGGCTTGGTTCTTATAACCCGTCTAATTTTTCACTGATGAATAAGTAGGCCCTGCATGACTTCTCGTACAGCTTGTGCTGACAGGTTCTTAACTCATATGCTCCTTAGGATTCATAAGAGAAAGAAGCAAGTCATGCCTGTAGATAGATCATATTGTGCAGGATGCATCTGACTTACCAGCGAGAAAACTAGGAAAATTTGGCTACTGTGCCGGGTCCAAGAGTTTAAGCTTAACTTTTTTCACTGAAAAGCAAGCCCCCAAGAACCTGGTGATCAAAATTTAAAGAACAAAGCGCACTCACTGGGTGACTCGACTAAAGGACTCATGTTCACAGAAGCCGGCTTTATTTCATTTGATCACAATAATTTGATTACATCTAGGCATGGCTCACTGGGCTCATTGCCTTTCCACTCATGAATCTATTACAACTTAAGTATAATAAGGACGTAACTGAGCTATGTTCCAAGGCCTCTTTGCCTCTGCATAAGGATCTAGTGTATGAGCTGTATCAGCTCCTTTGCCTACACTTGCCGGCTCTCGCACATCCATCAGATAGTACGATCCGTTGTTCAGATTCTTGCTTATGACGAACGGTCCTTCCCATGGTGGAGATAACTTGTGCATCCCCTCCTTACTCTGGACAAGGCGAAGCACTAAGTCTCCTTCCTGGAAAGTCCGGGTCTTGACTCTGCGTGCGTGATATCGCCGCAAGTCCTGCTGATAAACTGCCGATCTCTCAAGGGCTAACTCCCTTGCTTCCTCAAGTGCATCGACCGAGTCCTGTCGGGCGAGTTCATTTTCTGTCTCAACATAATTGGCGACTCGTGGCGAGTCGTGCAACAAGTCGCTTGGCAAGACAGCTTCTGCTCCATACACCATGAAGAAAGGTGTGAAGCCAGTAGATCTGTTAGGAGTCGTCCTGATGCTCCAAAGCACTGCTGGTAACTCCTCAACCCAAGACCCGGCGGCTCGTAGCAGAGGGACTCGGAGCCGGGGCTTAATTCCCTTCAACAACTCCTGATTTGCCCTCTCTGCTTGTCCATTGGACTGTGGATGTGCCACTTGAGGCTAGGTCGAGTCTGATGTTGTTCTCACCACAAAATTTGGCCATCTCCCCAACTGATAAGTTGGTACCATTGTCTGTAATGATGCTATGAGGATACCCAAAACGTGTGGCTATCTTCTTGAAGAATCTCACAGCTGATGCACCATCGACCTCTGCTGACGGGTTCCACCTTCCACCCACTTGGTGAACTTGTCAACTGCTACTAGCAGATGGGTCTTCTGACAAGGCGACTTTGAGAAAGGGCCCACCATGTCGAGTCCCCAAACTGCAAATGGCCAAGTGATAGGGATGGTTCTAAGTTTCTTGAGCTGGCACGTGGTCTTGCCTTGCGTACCTTGACACCCATCACAGACTCGAACTATCCTCTCTGCATCTAAATGTGCTGTCAACCAGAAGAACCCGTGTCTGAAAGCTTTTGACACCAAGGATCTAGTGGATGCATGATGACCACAATCTCCCTGCATGGATCTCTTGCAATATTTGCTTGCCCTCTTCTGGAGACACACATCTCTGGTAGACTCCAGTAACGCTTCTTCTATATAACTCGCCATTAATGACTGTATAGGACTTGGGGTGTGCTGGTGAAGATGCTCTTATGTCCACGTCTCTCTCTCTCTCCTACCCAACCCGTTGCCGATGTAGGATGCCGCTCATTTGCGGATGGAGGTGGTGGGCTGAAGTCCCCGAATGTTGTGTGTGTGTGGGGGGGGGAGGGGGATCCGAGCTTGGTGTGCGACACTAAACAGCGGACCTCGAAAATGGACAGGCCCCAAAATTTTTGGTGGTGTCATGGATGCTTCGACTATGAGGATAGCATCGACTGGCCGTGGATCTGGGCAGTGGCTGCCGTTCAGTGTCGCACACCCAGCGACTACGAGACAAAGCTACAATCGTTTGGTTGGTTTGTTTTGTTCGATTTGTTCTATTTCCCCTATTTCATGGTATGCTTATGTTTTTATTTTCTCTCGTATGTTTTTTCATTTTTTATTTCCTTTTTATTTGCCTTTTCATTTAAAACCATGTTAATTATTTTGTGGTTTTTATTCGATTTAGTCTATCAAAGTTGTTGCTGACTTGCTCTTACACATTGTGGTGTTATATGGCGCTGATTTTTCATTTGTTCCACCAGGTGCTAAGTTTTGTTTCAAATAGTATAAAATTTTATTTTTTTTCTCTAGTCCTAATTTGTTTCTGATGTGTTTAAATTTAGTTCTATGTGATCGTTTCTTTAACGGGGCTAAAGTTTTTAATTCCACAATGTTTATTGTTTCTTCCAATAGTAATTGTGATTTTCTTTCTCATGTTTTAATCTTTATTCTGTATGATCTATTTTTATTCCTCCTATGTGTTTTGTTTCATCGCGACCTACCGTTTGTTGCACTTTATCTATTTTTTTTATCCGCCTGTAGTCATGATTCGTTTCATGGATAATTTTTTATTCCACTTAATCCATAATCACTATCTGTCTGTAGACATGATTCAGTTCATGGATACCAATTTTTTATTCCACTTAATTAGCCTAGAAAGTTTTGTTCCACTTGTAAATGTGATTTGTTGATTAGATGTATAAGTTTGTACCACAACTGTATAGTGTGATTTTGTTCCACGCGGGATTAGCCATTCTGTATTTTGGCTAGATCTGGTGCGCTGTTGGGCCGGAATGGCTTGCCTTAACCGGACTATTCGAGAGCAGGAAATCTCTTGTTGGTGGTAGAGAGGAGCAACATGGAGTGGGGCCCCTTTCTATCTTTTAAGGTTATCTCCCGTATAATTTATCCTAAATGGCTCTAGCCAAACTATCAACCAAACTAGGTGATACCCCGCGCGTTGCAGCGGGAATTTAAGACTAATTTCTGATTTGCAAAAATATAGTACCATCAATTATGCAAATAAAATAATACTACGACCTTCACATATGGTTAAGCTTGTTGAAAATGGACAAAGGAAATATTTGGTTGCAGAGAAAAAGAATTTAATACACATTGTTCATTACAGAAAAAGGAATAAATGAGCCTATCGTGCTTGTGGAATTCAATATTTTATCTCTAATAACCGTCCTCCAGCAAATATGTTCAAATCATTTGTTTGTAGTCATACAATTTTTTCTCTTGGAACGAAGAAGTCAAGTAATTGGACTTGCTATAAGCCTATGAATTAGCCTGCATGAGATAGGGAGAAGAAGTAATTTTGTAGTTTGGAGACAGAAAAGAATAAAAAGATGAGCTGACTGCATGGAGGAGCCGAGGAGCTGGGTTTGGGGTCTTGGAGGTAGAACGTTCGTTCAATGTAAAACATGACAGCTCTACAAAATGGATTCCACATAGAATAATTGATAGCCGTATGAAGTGTAGATTGCAGCGGCAATTAATAAATAAGTAAAACTGAACCTCAGTACTACTATAAGCAATGCAATCCATCAACTTCACTTCCCTCAGGAAGGACTATCCGCTCCCTGCTCCCAGCGATGCAACGGTGCCCAACGTGTGCGCAGCACATCAGAGCTGCGTCCGATGCCGGCTGCGCCCAGGAACATGACGGCGTGACGCCATGGATGGAACCAAGGCTGGATGTGGACACACGGCTATGCCGCACGCCCGCACCAAGCCGGTCGCCCTTCACCGAGGCTGCGAGAAGACGCTCGTCCACCCCATTTCACTCCACCATCCGACACCAACGGAGCCTCAACACACGTACTGACGATCAAGAAGAGTGGAACGGAGGCGCATCGTCGCTCACCCCTGCTTGCTCCGCCGGCATGTAACGTCAGTATTACATCACTCTGCACCTTGCCACAGTCACCGTCGACAAATTTCCGCCAAAGAGCATTAGCTGCGAAAACAAAACACAGATGGTATTCTTAATCCTCACCTGCTCCAAACGTCAAGGAGGTGATCAGGTATTAAGGGCACGAACCTCCACTCGTATGCCTTCACCAATTATCGTACGCGATATAGGATGATAGGAACCGCCATATCACGACTTCTGAAAACACTGCTATTGCTCCCGTGCGGCGCCGCCGCCGCCGCACCGGGGCGCCCCCGCATCCTCCCCTCGAGAACCCTCCCACACATCCTCTCCTCCCTCCGCCGCCGCCGGAGGCGTCGCCGGGCATGGCCCGCGCGGCGTGGCGGCGGCGGGGCTCTCGCTGGTCGTGGCCAGGGGTGAGATGGCGGCGCTCGTTCCCGCTCCTGCAGCTGCGGTGGTGCGCGGCGACGGTGGCCGGAGGCGGCGGCGGTAGGCGGCGGCCGGAGGCGGGGTGGTGGATTGATCTGGGCCCGTACGGGCCTGGAGGTCTTGAGCTCCTACATCCTGCTCGTCTCCAGTGCGGCAACGACGGCCTGCGCTGCCCGCATCACATGGGCGCCGGGGCGGCGGCCCCGGGCATGGCGACAGCAGCCTCCTCCTTCTCCGCTGGAGGTGGGCAGCGAGATGTGGTGGATCAAGGGATCCCAGTCTTGCAGAATAAAAGGCTCGGCGGCGGTCCTTGGTTCCTCTCGCTGTCAAGATGAAGATTACCAGATGCATGTCTCCATTGATCTAGCTGGAAGTGTCGGTTCCGGAAGGCTCCGCCGGCGAAATCCATTGGGCGTTCTTGCCCGGAGATTGCTGGATCGGGTGGTATTCGGTCGGACGCACCCATGTTTTATCTGACCGTTTGGTTTCAGAGGGAGCGCTTTGAAGCTCTGCTGGCTGTTAATATCATGGAGCGCGCTTTCTCGTTCCATGGTGCTGGCGGAGAATGACATGAAGGCGAGTTCTGAGGACTGGCAATGGTGGTTTGATTCTTTGTGCTGATGAGGAATTGGCTTGGTGTTTCATGACTTGGAGCAGCGGCATGTTAAGTGGGGGCGACGACATACGTGAAGTCCAAAGTCCTACCTTTCAGGGTGAAAATCCAAGGTCTGGCCTTAATTGGTTGTGCCTGACAGTGGTCTTGCTGGAGACATTGTTTTGAGAGCGAGGATTATCTTTAGGGTGAAAACCCAAGGTCTGGCCTTATTGGTTGTGCCTGGCACTATTCTTGTTGAGACGGTGCTTTTGAGAATTGGACGACAGGTGTTGTTTTGGTGGTTGGTTGTGCGGCGCTGCAAGGACTGTAACTCTGTAGCGGGACTTTTCTTTTTATTTCTTCTTTTTACTGTCTTTCGGCTGTGTGCATCCGTAATAGCTTTAGTTGTTGCGTTGGTGCAGAGGCTGGGTGTAATTTGTATCTCCTTGATATTAATATACACTCTTTATAAAAAAAAAAAAAATTAATTTTCCGCGTATTTATTTCTTGCCAGAGATCGTGGATGTGGTTCTGGGAAGAGGAGAGGATATGGAGGTCATAAATGGGTAGAGTAAGTACTACTTGACGCATGACATGCTGTTGCCGTAATGAAATCTGTAGCAGTGCGAGGGTAGGAAAACTGTGACCGCGTGAGATTAGGTTGGGGGAAAAATCAAGACCATGGATTTGAAATCTAATGGTCAAGAATTTGGGGTGACGTGGCTACACCAGGTTTGAGCTTGCAAACATTAAATGCATCTAAGTGGGGATGAACTTTATAGATATTATAGATATGGCCCCCTGAAACTTTTAACCAAATCTCATCCCTCCACTAAAACGCCACATTACATGGCGTCCTAACAGTCACAGAGGCTTAGAAAAATTCAGAAAACGCCAACCACCTTGATTTATTTGAAACTGAAAATATTGAAAAAGAACTAAGTCATTTGAAATAAGCCTATTGATGTGTTTTTTTTACAATCTCAAAACCTCTGAGATTTCTCCACGAATTCAGAAAATATCAGAATACATCATTGATGTGATGTTTTTGCAATCTCAGGGGCTCTAAAGACTACAAAAACGCCACAAAAATGGCTTATTTAAATGACTTAGCCGATTTTTTGTATTTCGCAGTTTCAGATAAACCAAAGTGGATGGTATTTTCTGAGATTTCCAGACAACGTCTTGTCATCTAACATTTTAGGTAATGGGTCAGATTTGGTTTGAAAGTTTTCTGGGAGTCAGATCCGGTTAAAAAATTGCTAAAGAACTATTTAGGGCTAAGGAAGGAGGTTTTCGCTCCCCGCTCCTCGCTCCTCTCTCTAGGGTTCCCTCATGCCCGCCGCCGCTCGCGTCGCCGCCAACTCCGCCCCACCCCCCGCCCTCCCTCCCCCTCCCCTCCCCCCACGCACCGCGCCGCGTCGCCCCCGAGCGGCGACCGGCGCGGCTCCGCCCGGCTCCTTCCCGCGCCCTCCCCCCGTCCTCTTCCCTGTCGCCGCCGGCGGGAGCCGACGGGCATGGCCCGGACGGTGTCGGCGGCGGCGGGTCCTTCTCTCCCCACGGTGGTCATCCCCTGGCTCGGGTTTGGAGGTGCAACGGCGGTGGCTCATCGGCGGTCAGCGGTCCCGGACGACCCTGGGTGGGTCCGGGTGGCCGAGTAGGAAGGTGCCGCCCCTTGGCGGTGGGTAGAGGCCGGCGTGGTGCTGTGTCGTCTCGCCGACCCCGGCCCAGATCGGGGCCCTCCGGGCCCCATCTGGGTTTTAGGCGGGCCGGCTCGAATCCTCGGCGGTGCTGCCTTCTGCACGCAGATGAGGAAGGGTGGCTCGGATGGGGTAGTTGCGCCAATGGCGCATCTTCTGCAGCGCGATGGCGGGAGCTTTATGGGCCTCTCAGGGCCTGGCCGGGCCTGGGGGCCCACAGGCCTGGTGTGCCGCTGATGCGTCCGGTCGGTTACTGTCCCTGACGGTGGAGGTCGGTCCCTCCCACGTGCCGGCGGTGCTACGACCCCTAGTCCTTGGTGGCTCTTCCTCTTCGGTGTGCAAGCTCTCTTTCTCGGTGCCGGGGGTGACAGCGTGAGTGGCGTACAGTTCGTGGTGGCGCTGGGTGGTGGTCGGTAGGGTGGAGTGCTCTGGAGTGCCTGGGGTCATGGGGGGATCAGGAGAAATCCCTGTCGACTAGGTCGACACTGACGCGGGGTGGGCTGTGGTGCCGCCAGTCCTTCCTGAACGGCGTTGGGGTTACCCTCCCTCCCCGCCACGTACCGGGGGAAACCTTAGGCAGCAGCGACGTCGTCGTCGCAATCCTTCTTGAAGGTGTTGTTTGGTACCGGCGCTTCGGAGTCCTAGGAGCTTGGTGGGAGTTCTCCGGTGGGCGCAGCGATCTTGAAGCCTCTTCGTTTTGTCGAACCACCGTTGTCGGCATTTCTTGCTCTTTTCTTTCTTTTTTATTCTTTTGGATGTGTTTGTGCTGCTTCCATCTCAACATCTATCGTCGGTTGTATTGGGTGTTTGCTATATAATATAACGGGGCGCAAGCCTATTTCAAGAACTATTAGGACAAATTATACTTATCTCCCTTCATCTATTTGGCCCAGGTTCACTGTGGGCATGTGACCCTGTGTGGGTCTCACTTCACGTGGCAGGTACTGCGCAAGAATTATGTAGACCACAATACACATGATTGCCCTTTATTTCTTGCTTAGACAGCTTAATAAGACGCGTGCATTATGCCCACGTTTAACATTATTCGCATGATGCATGAGCATGTCCGACTCAGCAAGTCAGAAGCGCCTAGCATCTGAGGCTGTTCCCGGGTCGACGCCGAACTGCTTGCAGTAGTCCCTGTAGTAGCCCGCCCGAGCGTCCACCGGCCGAGTTCCCGCCGTTGCACTCGCCGCCGTTGATGGCCCTGGTCGTCGCGCCGAAACCCCGCGGCAAGACCTGGTGCACGTTGTTCATCCAGAACCAGAGCGCCGCCTTGAACGCCACCACCGGGTCCTGCGCCACCTTCTCCGGTTCCTCAGCCCGTCGAAGCCGATGCTCCTCCCCGCCGGCCCGTAGTTGTAGTTCCACGACAGCTGAAGCGGCCCGCGCCGTAGTACCCCTTCCCCTGGTAGCACGGCCACTGCGTGTTCTTCCTGTCGCAGTAGTTCTTACTCGCGCCGTTGATCTCCTCGATGTAGCAGAAATCTGTATACAGAATTATAGATTTACATATAGCTACGCTTAGTTATGCGGTGCTCCATTATTCATCCATGGTTAAGCTTACGTCCGGTCTCGTGCGTGACGTGGGCGAAGAAGGCGGCTATCTCCTCTTGGAGTCGTCGTTGGATCGGCCTTTCCCGAAGCCGGAGTTCGCCCGGGCGCCGTCCAGGAACGACTGGCGCGTGTAGAAGCTCTTGCCGGCGCACCCGCCGCCGGCCTGGGACTTGATCCGGTTGAAGAATGCCGCGGTGACGACGCTCTCCACGGGAACGCCGGTCCCGCCGCCGCTCGCCGAGCACGGGCCCGACTGACACCCTGCTCCACAGTAGGCGTCAGTGGTGCCGCAGTAACCGTACTGGCTGCAGCACTCGTTCGACCGGCAGCCGCAGTTCTGCGCGTCCGCGGGCCTGCGGCGGAGAGGACTATAGCTGCTAGGCCGAGAGCCAAGAAGGTGAACGTCGCCATGGGCGAGTTCGCCATATCGAGTTAGTAAGGTTTATTTGTTGCAGCTCTGCTCTGCTCGTGTACTAGGTGGCTGTAGTGTCAAGGTGGTGGCAACCCGTTATATATAGACAGTGGAAGTTGATCTTGACGACGACTCGGCGTCAAGGTTCAACAAAAATCAGAACCCCATGAATTAATTGGTCAAAGAATCACGCGCGGCTCATCTATCAGGACTTTTCTTGTACTCGCTCTCCTTGCAAGTCTCCTTTCTACGCGTAGTCTCCCACCACGTACACGTACCCTGCACGTCCTTGCACTTGGTGTGCCACCATACCCGAATTTGGAAGTTTTAGACCCAATTGCTCGTCGGCGTGCCCTCTCTTCAAGTTCTTTTTCCAGTCTTCAAGTGGCCCACATCTATCGTACTACCCGGGAGGCAGGTAGTGTATTGTGCCGACTAGTCAATTCCGTCCATTAGAGTTCTGGGGTGTGCGAATTGATTGATGCACTCACGGGTTCAGTAAACAACACTAAGACTCTGCAAGATCAGTCTAGAAATGAAGACTTGCGTGGCCACTGGAATCTGGAAATATTAGGTCATTTGACGGTTACGAAAAGCAATATATTTATTCTAACAGAGATAATTGGCAGTGGATAAAGAAACATTATCTGCAATATACAGGCCGTAACACTACGTACAAAAGAAAAACCCAACACCATTAGGGTTTTAGTGCTCCTGAGGCAACCCCGTCACCGGCGTGAGATTGCCTAGTTCGACTCTGATTCCCACTGGGGATCTTTGGATCTTCATCGGCATGGTCGCCACCGACGCTGATAACAACATCGAGTCCCTCATGCATGCCCACTACAGCTCCTCGCATCTATCACCACAGAGGTGTTCATGGCTAATGGCAACTCCGCGCCAACCCCACCGTCAACGATGAAGATGGCAACACTCGGCCCTGACAATGGAAAATCTGGCAGACCTTGATCACTCGTTCATTGTGGACACGGACAAGTTAATTCTAAAGACACCCACCACAGACGATAGCGACATCGTCAAGACGATGACAGGTTTGGAGGAAACGCGGAGGCTCATGTTGCTCCACGCAAAGTCGCATTGATGTGGAGCGAGAGAATGTTGAAAGGCAAAGCCGTAAGCTTGATGCAATTCTGGCTCACACATCAACTCTACACCCACCACCTCCGTCGGCTTAGAAGACCGTCACCAAGATGGTGGTCGTCGTGAAGACCATGATCCTCGTTGGGATTCCCCAGAGCCATCTCGACCCGCGAGTCGGGAGCTGGTAGTCCTCCGCCAGTCACCGGTGGGGAGACAGGGGCCAGCAGGGCCCTGCCCCCCCTAATACCATTGATTTGCTCCTAATTTTTATGAACAGTGATGATTTTGAATTATTTGTTCTAACTGGCCCCCTCTCAACATCTAAATTTTTGCAATCCTGGCTCTGCCCTGCAAGTCGCTGATACGTGTGAGTGCTATGACTGCATTTACACCAATGATGACGATGCGTTTCCCCTAGCCGCCGCCATGCTTCAGCCAGCGGTACCAGGCAGAAAGATTCCCATCGATGTTTTGACTAGACCATGGATCAAGATGTACAACAGCAGCAAAACCAAGTGGAGAGATGGCTCGCCGACTACCTCTGGCAGTCATCATTTGCAGACACAACCGTTGAGCTGCCGCCCCTATCTTCCCATCATGTTAGAGGGATCAGCACAGCCATGTCTTAATAACCTTCTTGAGAACCCCATTAACAATTGGGCGGACCTAGAGGAGGCTTTCTCAAGAACATCGAGCGGACGTACAAGCGACTTAGCAATGCCCAAGACCTTAGGAGGCTAGCAGCTGCATGCAACGGGACAGGGAGTCGGTTCATAACTACTTGGCATGGTGGACCCATTTGCAGAACTCGGTCGATGGCTCAAACAAGGCACATACTCTCTAGTACTTCGTCAATGCGTGCAAGTCCAATGTATTAAAGCACAAGACCAGCAGTACTAACGTTTAGTCCATGTGCAAGTTGGTTGAGATCGCCAACAAGTATGCAATTTGCGAGGAGTTTGTGGCAAGATCAGCCGGACGCAAAAGGCAATATGGTTAGCTATTCCTCAGGTTGCAAGAACCGCTAGCAATAAAAGCAAACAAGCCGAGATTGTCGATATAGACGATGATGGCAACCAACTAGTTGACATAACCTGATAGAAGGGCCACTGGAATAAGGGTCCAAAATTAACCTACGGCAACATCATGAACATGGTGTTCCACTTCCACAACAAGCTTGGCTAGCCGACATCACATACTAGCTTCTCCAAGCGTAGTTGTAGTACCAAGAAGTCAGCTGAACACGACATGCCAAATGAGAGACTAATTGAATTGTAATACTGGTTATTTCTCTAATTTGTTTACTTGAGAGATCGATGGGACATGTCCATTTTATTGGATAAAATTTCACCGAAGGTTACTACGGATATGAATGAGATACCAATTGCACCGTTCTTGATTGATGGAGTTAGAAATTTTTTTATTGGTGACTTAAAAGGCACCGGGCCCAGAGTTTTCAGGCACTCTTTTACAAGAAATTTTGGCCCCCTGTGGGAGATGACATTACACAAGCATTTCTCAAATCGAATGATAAACATACCCCTCAAGGCTGATGAACGAAATCATGGTGGTATTAATCCAAAAAAAAAGTCACCAGAAGATGTATCACAAATTCACAATTCGGATATATATCTCTATGTAATGTTGTATATAAAATCATCTC
>QRDG01001842.1:0-30000 GCA_012064385.1 Puccinellia tenuiflora
GTCCAAGCAAAGACTAAAGGCGCCGGGTATAAAGGTAAATAAAAGCTTCTTATGTGGCATTTGGCATTTTTCCATCCTACGCTTTTTCCTTCCACCAAATGCAATGCGAGAGCTCTATTTTCATATTAAGAGAAATATCCGTCAATCAAGCAAAGACGCATTCCTGGCGCTTCTATAGTAGTCTCCCTCTGCTCTGAACACAGGTCATTTTCTAAACTTATATGATATTAGGGAAGTGGATCGGGATAGGCAAGAAAGGGCTATGCTATTTAAAAAGTAATAGCTAAATCTTTACTCATAGTTCTTTCTAGCTTTCTTCATAAGTCAAGATCGGTGCCTTTTCTCCAGAAAGACTCATAAATCAGTTAACTGGGTATGAGAACGCCTCCCTTTAAGTAGTAGCCCTTCCTCCAACCCTTAATTTCCAGTGAGACCAGCCGAGCCAAGGAAAGCCTTTGATATCTCATACTGATAGGCTCAAATCGCGGGATTTCCCACTAGGGAGTTTGAATAATAAATAGGTTGCTGCTTCCAGTCTCTGTTCCGATATCTGGAATTGGACCAAGAAAGAAAGGAATTCAAGACCAATACCAGTGCCCTACCCGCTTCCTCCTATTCCTATTGATCAGATCAAAGCCAAACCTATCTAGTCTTGCACGTTGTCACCCACCGCTCTTGCCTGGGAATCCATCAAATTAAAGGATAGGGAGGGCACTCTAACCAGGCTCTATTTTCACTGCATCATGGATTTTCGTTATGGGGTTCCACCCCGGGAGATATTTTCAGCATCAGCGATCATCGTGGGAATACATCTAAGTAGATTAGGCACCACCGAAGAAACTCTTCAATTGAGCTTTAGTTCGTACTTCCCATCCATCCGGGTAGTTAAAAAGTATGTTCATCGGTAAGGACTGGAGTGGAGCTAAAGGATTGCTTGAAAGCAGGAAGCCCAAGTGGAACGGCCTACAGAATCAGAATCAAAGTAGACCCGAAGGCCTGACCTTTGGCTCTTTCTGTTCTATCGATACTTTCACTTCCTCGAAAACACTAGCAATTGATCGGATTCACTGTTCCTAGGTATATCTTCTACTGAGACAAAAGCGGATTCAATAGCTGCCTATTCATGCCATCAATCCTCTTAGAGGAAAATGCCATCGTCTGCATCCAACTATAGGGGCTAGCAAATATGTTCCTTGCCATTAATTCAATATCCTTACCACGCTTAGAATAAAATACAAAGAAAGATAGAAGGCGTAGTCAGTCTAACGCATTCGAGAGCCAGTATATGATGCAGATGACGAAGAAGCTAGTGGCTATCCAAATGGATTCGCTGATGTGATCGATGCTTACCTATTAGGTGCAAGAGCAGCATGATGGTGGTAAAATGTAAATTACTGAAGATTCCAAGGCTCAGTTAAGTAAACTCCAAGCAGATTGGGAGGTCCAGAGCAAGAAAAGAGAGCTAGAGGCGCAGAGGAAGCGTGAGCAAGAAGAAGTAGCTTGAGCACTTTCTATACCATGCCTTTGACAGAGGAAGTTGAGGTCAAGATAGACAAGGGCAGCCCAACAGTGAAGTGACCCCTTTTGATGGTGTGTTCAATTTGGCGAGTGAGAAGCTATCTGGAAATTGTGAAATATCAAGGAAAGCTTATAAAGTTAGGCCAGCAGCCCATAAATGATCTTGAGGAATCATCCAATGGTGGTGAAAATGCATTTCAGCTATAGACTGGCTGATGCTGAACTTCTTGCCATGGAAGGAATCACAAAATGCATTACTGTAAGATGCTACTATCTCTTCGCCTAAATGTTCCTGATTCGAAGGCCCATCAAATTCAGCATTGGGAATAGCATGGCTCATTGGTTGATTCAGAACTGTGTGATGAAAATGGAAGGGTAGAGCAGGTGAAAGGCCAAACATGGAGCATATTGTCTATGCTGCAGCGTAACACAAGTAATGTGAAGCCTCAAATACCAAGGGATCCAGGTGATCAGGGAAATGACATGAGGGGCATAATACTCTTACTGCAAACTGGTATGAGTAAGGCAGGACTTAGGCTTCTGTGGGACCCTGGTGATCAAAGAAATGGAACCAAGAATCAGTGGAACCTACTAGAGCTAGAGAGGACAACATGATTAATGCTAGTCTCGAGTTATAAATCTGAATGAGGTCAAAAAGCCCGTTTGTGAATCAGTCAGTATATTGGCGATTCTTGAAGATCGAAGAGTTTGAAGGAAGCGGTGAACTGAGAAGCAAGTAGATACCATCACTCTCATTATTGTGGAACAACACAATAGAACAATCAGAAGTGGGTGTTGTGAAGATGGGGATAATTATGACCAAATGCAGCCAGGGCGGATGGTCTGTCGCCTCCACCAGCAAAAGCAAAACCACCTCACGAACGCGCTCACTTCACACCAACGATAAAATTACTGACAATGGTGTAAAGGAAAATAAAGTATTACTATCAGTATCATTGCAAGTAATGTGGCAGCCAAGTATGGTGAGAGGAATCTGGGAACTCTATGGTGGAAATCTTATGAGACAGTTGAGTCTACTTGATTTACTCCAGAATTACAATGGTTCGCTCACTGTTAGTGATGATGCTCCAGTACATTATACAATATTTAATTGAGAAGCAGCTTGGCCATGTGAGAATTGTGTCAACTTACACTTCAGACAAAGATATACTAGTTAGCACTTGCATGGTAATTACGGATTCTCACTTAACATGCAATCGAGTCACAGATGGGCAAGGACAGACAAATTCTTATATGTTGTTCTTGAATATGCTCTGAGGTAAAGCCTTGTTGTTCACCATTAATCCTAGGATGGCTTAACACATATTTAGCTGGCCTATCTTTTCTGTACCATGGCATTTCTAGCCTGGCCAAAGTTGTAGTATGCAACTTGTTTGTTTTCACTAAAGGTCACATGATGATAATGATTTTGCATGGTAGCACATTAATTCGAGCGGAGAGTACATTCTGTGAGCACTTATTCCAAGTTATCATACATGTGCTAGCATCTCAACCTATAGCAGAGCTTGATGGTTTATATGGGAGGATGGATGATATTACTGAACCTCTGAATATAATAGGAAAACTAGTGTGCTGGAGTCAGTGTGCAGCTCTGAATTCTTTGGATCCGCTAATGGGCAATATTATCTCTTTGTTGGGTTTCGAAAGAAAGCCAAAATACAGTAGGATCCTGACATCAAAATAGCATTACATTCATGACAGGAATAAAATATTAATTCAATGTTGGCAGAGCACTTCAAATTCAGCTGATGCTTGGACCATGAAATGTGCCATAATCTAATTCTATTTGGAGAGTAGCAGATGATACAACAGGAGTCAATCTTTTGAGGAGAAAGTTCACTCATCTGCAATACCGCCACCTCTCCCCTACATACACACTGAAGGAACTTATGCAGTTATTCCAAGATCATCTCAAATGTTTATGGGTTGCCCTCCGTCGCATTTGTCACCTTATTTACCACGCGGGCGAAACGTGTTTAGTTACTGTTTACCGCTATCTTGACAGCTCTGTCTCTCATCTCTCTAATCGACTACTTATATGGCCTAGTTGCCGTGATTACAAAAACAATTTATTTATTCTTATCGTTCTTACAAGTTCTAGGGTTAGGAGCCCAGTAAGTTAAGTAGAATTCCCCTCTTACCTCAGATTTATTCTCAACTCATCCCAAATTCTTCACCCTTTCCTACATTGATCGTTCTTTGCTTATCCCTTTCTCTAGCGTCAATGCTATTTCCTTATGCTTATATCTATCAATTCATTCATAGAATAACAGATATAGGTATAACTCAATCCTATTCTGCTTATTATCTTCCAGTGGGCTACTGTTGATTGTCTGAAGTTCTGTCCATTATTGATGTTGATTGTACTAATTAAATAAACATGTTTAGCTTGGGACTAATTGATAATCTCAGAAGGCCTGTATGTTGAGAAGTGAAGGAAACAAAAGCGATGAAGAAGGAAGAAGAAAGGGCTTGATTTTCTTATTACAATCTCTAAATACGGAATCAGACACGTCTACTAGTCTACGACTACGAAGGGGATGAATTGCCAAGAAGAAATCTATGGAAATAGTAATTACAATCGAGCTGAAGAAGCAATAACAAGAAGTTGCCACTCAAGAATAGCAGTGATAGGGAAAGAGTGATTCTCAAAAGCAAAAGAAGTAGGCCGTTCAAGCTATAGAGATTATGATTATTACAATTATGCGGTCGTCCCTTTATGGCACATGCCCGTACCGTTACCAAAGATCAGGTGGGTTAACAAACGGCTGCATGGGAGCGAGAATTCGAGTAACGTGCAACGGCTTTCTCGTAAAAAAAAACTTAAGTGCAAACGGCTATAGAGTAAGAAGAATGGGCTTCCCTACCCCGAGATGGGAATGTTACACGAGTCCATGCAAACCATGCCTTGAACGCTTGAAATGGTAATAATCTATAGATAGCAGAATTCCAGTTGGAAAAAGCCTTAGGAAAGGATAGCCTTTATTAACAGAGATCCACCCCCTCGGTGAAAAAACTGTAATACGCCCCGGAAGAATTCCTCCCTGCGGACTTCCCCGTACTCAAACCAAATCAGAAGGGCGGTACTCACTCGGATGGAAGAATCCCAGGTCGGTCCCATACCCGAACAAAGGCTAGACCGAAGGTCCCGTCCCACGGGTTAGGTGCTTAGCTGAAGGTGGAAGGCGAAGCCAAGGCAAGAGCAAGGGCTGAAAGACAATATAGAAGAATTCCATCTCCCCTATTTGTTCCATTCTCAATGGTTGGTCAAGTTGAGATGAACTACGGGAATCTATATATGGACTTCAAGGTCAATCAACCCATGCAAGGAAACTCGACGGAATTTTTTTTTTTTTTCAAGCAAAGAATGAGAAGTATGGCTTGAGCAGTAGTAGTGGAAGAGGTCGAGCTGTCCTCTGTCTCTATCAGTCGTTTCTATGACAATCTTTCTTTAAGCAGAAAGCATGTTCAAGCTCGATGATTAAGGTACTAGGGGCTCACAACACTATCGAGAAATGATAAGTCTAATGCAAGAAGTTGGCAGTTCAATGAGGCGACATATCATTCGTAATCTTATGACGAGTAGAGCTTCCCCTATCACAGATTCCCCGGTAGGTTATTCTTTACTTTCGGTTGATGTGAGTAATACGCAAGTTATGGGCAGTTCAATGATGAGAGATACCATTCTTGATCTTGCAATAAAGAGGTGGTCTTGCAATAAAGAGGTTGCCTAGTCCTAACTGGCCGCTGGACTATATCCAGAGTTGACACCTTGACAGAAACCTATCTTGTAAAAACAACTCTATTTACGCAATAGAAAGAGTTCCCCTCGATAAGAGACCTTTCAGCTTAAAAGAGCAGCACCAAACTCCTAGCGGGAGATCCAGACTTTTCTCTAGATTTGAGACATCGACATATTCCAACTTCGTGATAGAAATAGTGGAGCTAACCCACATTACGAACTAAAGGTAGATAACTTAACCAAACATCACATTACGAATCGCTCCACAACCGCTGTACTTTGATCTGGCGGGTGTTCACCTACTCAAAGTTAGCTAACGGCAGATACTCGATTATAGGAAACCGGCAGGATACAGATATCTTTTCATAGAGCGGTAGACTCGAGCTGGTCAAAGAATTCAACAAGACCTGTAAACTAGTGAACAAGACTTATTTTATGGCAGGAACTACCAAGAACAAGCGTTGACTTCTGGGTCTTCCTCAGCTTCCTTTCATGAACCGAACCCTACAATACAAGTTTATTTGCCCCCGCTGAACGCTGTACTAGAATCTAGCTTTAGGGGACCAAGACTTTGTTTGCGCCTATCCAATCAATTAATACGTGGTCAGCCCAGCCTACTAAACCACGAGTTTCTTGCTGAGGAATCGAGGCATCGGCGGAAGGAAGAAATGAATCGTAGTAGCTAGTAGGTGCTGTAGGAAGATAAGAATCCAAAGCCTAAAAGGGATAGCCCCTAGTTTGATAGTGGAGGATAGCTTACTATACTATATATATCCCGCCACTCTACTATATCTATATGAAACAC
The DNA here is from genome assembly GCA_012064385.1 of Puccinellia tenuiflora. NCBI lineage: Eukaryota > Viridiplantae > Streptophyta > Magnoliopsida > Poales > Poaceae > Puccinellia > Puccinellia tenuiflora. The sequence continues at coordinate 6,087 of QRDG01001842.1, forward strand.
AGCAACACATTCCACTTATCTCCTGCTGAATCCAGTGAAAGATCACAATAAGCCACATTACTATACCATAAGGAGATTACCATTATGAGATGACACTTGAGAGGGCACTTTAAAGTGATTGAACCCACTTTCCATGTTAGTTTAAGCAACAATATCGCTAGGGACCAAAGTAGTGAAAACGGCAGCTCCATTTTCCAAAACTTTCTGTCTCATAAGACTGTGAAACCACACAATTTTACATTCCCCTTGGGAAATAGGGAAAAACAGGCCCCGGATTCCGATAACTTATGTCTCGCCTAGTGGAAAAGTACACAATTGACTAAGAAGATTGGAAGGTGGTACGAAAATACTCATCGGGTCTTTTGTTTGAGACGACTGATTTGGGTTGTTCTCGGCCTGGAGGAGAAGACTAGCCTGCACTCAGGTACGCTGGATCGGCAGGAGATGGAGTACCTTCGGATCCCATAAATCTTTCACTTCAATAAAGAAGAAGTTGCCGCTTTTGAGCTCTTGCTCTATCCAATGTAGACCAAATGCACCAGGGCAAGCTCGGCTAAAAGGTCAGTCGGGGAGTGAGTTATAGGCCGACTTGTGGTGTGGGGAAATTTCTCGTTAACCCACTCCATCCAAAACCTGTAGATTCGCATGAAGTTCCGTCAGTAGTTTAGGTCGGGATGGGGAATAGGGCTGGATCCGCTAAAGTGAATGTTCACCGGTGTCTTTCCGACCATCCAAAGCCGTAAATAAAAGGCTCATGCTGCGTTTCCCTCAACATCCACCCAGAGGGGGGCTCGCTCTAGAAACCATTGCTGTCTGCATAAGACAATACATACGGCGAAGTCAATGCATCGCCGGATAAGGACTCCGCTTAAGTTAAATAAGGGAGCTTTCTAGGCCCATTCACTCTACTTAATACTTCGCACCTTGGTCGTCTGGACCGTGCCCCGGGAGCGCCAAGGTGATCAATGATAGCAATGTTGAATATGATGTTGTGCCTATTGAAATAACATGGCGGGGGGAAACAAAGGAGATACTGTCTGTGGTACGATCGGTCCGTAGCGGGAATATTATGAGCCGAGGTAGCTAGGGGCAATCAGCGTTGTAAGAGCAGGCATCCCCGGTAAGGAGAACTGGAGACCGGACCAGATGTCATTAATGAAAAGAAGCGAGGTCTACGGTAGAGGAAGGCTAAAGCTTCAAGAGCGCCCTGTCACTAGACCAACATAAATGGAACTTATCCAAGACTCAACTCAAAAGAGCAACTCTGTGGATAAGTATACCCGACTTGAAAAGATGTCTCTGCACCGACTTCCTCCATATCTATCCCTTTTCGGAACCAAGGTGAACTAAAGAAGCAAGACGAAGCGAGCCCACATCTAGAGACATAGTAGTACAAGCAAGGGGATGGTTAAGCGGCGAAGCCAACAAGGTGATCCGCAGTAAGCTCTGGCTGAAATGAGTGGACGAAGTTCGGCTACCGCCAGGTGATCCATTATCCAGTGCCGATGTCGGATCTGCCAGCTCTTCCCATTAATCGATCAACTAATTTCAAAAGTGAATTAAGAGGTGGATGAGCATTTTCAACATAGTTTGGGTCAGCTGAGGCTGGTGGATGAGATGACTCCCCTGTGACTAGGATTTACCATAACTTAATGCTCCCGCTTCGATCACCAAGTCAAGATTGAGATGCTTCAGGATAGATATCTTAGAATGGTTGACTTCTTGCTCTTGCGGAAGGAAGGTTATGTCCAAACTCAAACGAATTTCGTATTCGATAACCCAGCCGTACAAGAAAGAGGGTACTAGTTAGGTTGGCCTTAGATACTTGCTTTCTTTTCTCACCACTCGTTTATAGTCTTTGTGGACGAGCCGCCTGTAGCTTACGTTCCTAACGAACCAAATGCTTTTGCCCGTGCTGAGCTACCAAGCAGCAGACATAGGTTGAACCGCCAAGTTCACCGGTAGAAGAAGAAGGCTCAAGTGCCAGTCAGCCAGAAGAAACAAGTATGGTGTCCATCCTCATCTTCATAGTCTCGCTTGAGAAATCCGAGAACCCAGGGAGCACTGCCTAGCAATAAAATCCTAAGTAAGAATCAGATCGAATCGAATCCACTTTCCTTGGCCATTGGAACGCGTCCCGGCGAAGGGGAGCTATCACAATGAAAGCCGGGTTCCTTGTTATGAAAGGATGCAGAGGCTGGTGTGCATGGAGGTGCGGATGGACTTGGCGTTGCCTTATAAGAGCGAGAGCTCGGACTAGAGAGAACAAGATTAGGTATTTTCTTAGAGTTGTGTTGAAGTCAATCAAAGGCTGAACTGCAGTTGCCCTTTCATTCACCTAGAGGGCTCCTTTGGCTTGCTCTTAGGGTGGACCACATCAGAGGTATTGGAACTACGTTTCGCGTATCCTTTTGTCTTAGGAAATACTACGATCCAGTAGCTATAAATAGAAAGCAGAACCTCCTTATGGGTGTCTATACATAGAAAGAAGGAGTCCCAGGACCGAGTCATAGACTGTGCTAACTCCATGCGTATATATGTATGGATTGACTTTCCTCTGGTAAAGATTCGACCTCTGAGAAAGATTCAACGAGCAGGGTTGCTTTGATTCGATGATGCCATTCTCATGACAAGATATCGATCGATTCAGGTTCCCCTTTAAGCAACAATGAAGCCACGTTTAGATGCCTTCGTGTACGAAGACATAGCACAGGTTTTCAACAACGTTTAGAGTATATGAATTCGAATTCTGAAATCGAATAGAAAGTCCATTCGACAATAAGGGTAGTTGGCGAGCAAAGAACGCCGGGGGAGCTCAGATGAGGTTACCAAGGAAGAAGAGCTATCACCTATCCAATGTAGTAAAAATACTTGGGTCTCCCAATGAAAAGAACTAGCCTTGTTGTCTCTTGCCTTCTTACATGGCTTTGCCTCCATTCACACTCTCACCATGCATCGCAGGACAAAGGTGTATTTCATCGAAAAATGCTAACTAAGGCCGAGGAACAAGGAACAAAGGTTTGAACCTGCTTTCGTAAGGAGTCTTCTTCCTCAGCCAGCCAGACAGGAACAACTGGAACAACTGTTTCTAACATTGCATCGGGCCTCCTCACCGGGAACCTTTGGGTCCCCGTCTCGTCATCCCTTTCTTTCCTCAGCCGGACAAGGACAACTTTCAGACCAGCCCCTCTTTTTCTTCTGTGCTTGGCATGATTCATGTAAGGTTAGCACTCGTCACTAGAGGAGATAGTGATTGTCAACTTCCCACACAACTCTCACTCTGGCAAAAGGAAATGAATGTATCTACTCCTTCAAAACAACAGGAAAGCTAGTCTTTTCTCTTTCTTCAATAGCTGTCTTCTTCCTTGGCAATGGTTGTTTCGTCTTCTCTTCCTTGTCCTTGGCTTAGCTCCGTTGTACTCCTTTGGCTTAGCTCTATCGCTCAGAGCACAAATCGTTGTGCTCCTCACTGCTCAACACACTTCTTATTTGATTCTTACCCTTCGAAAGATCGGGAAAGGTCATTCTAGGCTCTTTATCAGATGTCTCATTCCATCCTTTACCTTGTGCCATGCATGATTCCTAGATCGATTGAATGATCAATTAGAACTTTAGGAACGTAGTCCCTTTGGGCACACAGGAACCCGTTCATTGTTTTATTTGAAGTAGTGAAACGAATCAACCAAGCGAAGCAAAAGAGATACAAGTAGTGTTTATTATTAACAGATTGGAATGATATTAAGCATAACGAGACGCTAGCTACCTCCGCTCACGTTGGCATCTTTCAAGCTCCCCTTTCGGATAACTTCTCTCCATACTAACCAAGAAGAGCAGGGCGGGGGTCATACCATTAGCGAGTAGTTCCCTCTCCATTTTTAAATACAATGAGCTCAAGATCACTATTATTACGAGTGGTGAAAGCGAAAGCAATAGTCGCGTACTGTACTGGAATCCCAGTAAAGAAGAGTTAGTTGTCCTCGTCAGAAAGAACAAAAGCTGGAGGAATGCGATCCGCAGTCAACAGAAACATTGCACAGAGTTTGGAACTACTTGAACAGGGAATCCACTACCAACTGACACGAGTTCAGCTGCCCCCGATTTCTCGAAGCCCTGAATGGGTTTGTGATTCCATAATTGATTGTCCCTATTCCAAAATAGTGAGTGCCTACCATCGAGAAAGCTGGAAATCCTACCGGTGATGCGGTAACATGGGACCCTGAACCATTTCGATGATACATCATTGAAGGAATTTCCTTTCACAAAAGCGTAGCTGCATGGCGCTGATCCACTTTACCGGTTAGCAATTATGAGACAGGATGGATGAAAGATACCAACAATTGTTGGAACCTCTGCTCTAGCTTCCCCATTGCTCGAAGTGCACTTCTCACTGCTCAACCACAATGAATGTCTTTAACTGCCTTCTAAAACATTGATTGATTGAACGAGAAGACTTGAGAAGAGAGCAGACAGGATTGTTAGTTCGGAGTGGCGCCAACCCCGCGGAGGTTGTACACTCGTAGGGAGCTTCTGCAGTCAGTGGGCAAGGAGAGTGAGGACTAGATTCCGGATATCTAGTCCGAACAGAGTTAAGGGAACAGGCAATAATCCTTTTGAAACCTGTTGAGGCACTAACCCTATTATGAAATAGTCTTATATCTCAGGAAAGAAAGTTGCTTTTGCTCGTTCCCCCGCCCTTTACCTCAGGAGGGCCATTGTTTCCTTTCCAAACTAGTTATATGTTTCTTGTTGAGCAAGCAATGACAGAGAGAAGTACAACCAGGCACTTGTACTTCGATCGGAATGGGCTTCAACCCTTCGCATCCGAAAGCTGACCAAGCTCCCATAGAAATGATCTGGGCCTATGCTCTTACCTTCCTTGTTCACATTAACCAGCAATGAGAGACGACGAAGAAGGCCAAGAGAGAAATAAACGATTCGATAAAGACAATAATATGGGAATTACAATGATCTCGAAATCCAATCCAAATCGAAGAGGCAAGCAAAGAGATGGTTGTTGTCGGGTAATGGCAATCACAAGGCACCCTCGGCCAGACCACAGGGATTAGAAGGCCAGTTTAGCGCTTTTTAATACGCATTGGCGACGCTTCGCGATAATACGACGTACGAGGGATAGCGCAATGCCACAGCATATTCACTATTAAGGCTTCAAAACGGCTGCAGTCCTGGTATAACTCAGGCGACTTCCGCTCCTGCTCAGGCAACTTCTGCTTCCGATAGACTGAAGGGTGTGCCTCCTTCCTGTAGTCCGTCATCCTTGTTATGTTCAGGTAAACAACAGGTGTTTTATTCCCATGGAGCGCATCCTCCAGAATGCTCATCCTCTGTGGATATGGTCCAAGGTACTGCTCATTTGTTATCGGCTCAGTCTGATGGTCGCAACTGCCACCTGAATTCCATTGCCCCCGCTGCACAAATATAAATTGCATGAATTCTTAAAAGGCTCCGCGGACCTGAAATGGGATGCTGAGTAGCCTCTGAAAAACACTGTAGTTTTATTGGAATTTACATTGGAATCAACCCACTTGGCCCAGGTGTTAAGAGCTCTCCGATAAGCATCATGGACATTCAGTTCACTGTATACACGGTTTCCCTCTTGAAAGTAATCTTTCCTTTAGGACGTTTTCACATACTTGGAACAGTAAGCAAGACTTGAAATGCAGAACAACATAACATGTAAATCTCTAATGAATCAGACGTTGCCGTCAATATCTTACCCCCATAGAAGTTTTCTCATGCGTCCACCAGTGCCCAGTATTGAAGATACTGATATCCGCGTTCTTTCCATGTCCGACTGGCATCTCCCATTCCTGAACAAGGAAAGGGGAGCGGTAGAACTCAACACTGCAATTGTAGTCCTATACAACAGGAAATTTGCACATAAGCGTTCGTTCTAAATTCTCAAACAAGCACAAATAACAGAACAGCTCCTGCTGCGTTTTCGGGGAATTTAAAACAGAAACAAAACATGGAATACCAAAAGCATTGCATAATATACCTGAAACAAGAAAGAGTAAGATCCCTCAGCCCTGAATTTGCGGTTCCCAGATACCGCAAAGACCTTCCTATTGTCTTTGATAGAATTTCTTAAGATACAAACAAGGGATTCCCACATGTTCCTGTTGAGCGAATCACCGACAAACACCAGTCTCCTTCCCCTCAGCCTCTCCAACATATCGGACCTAATTGTAAGCATCATTTCACTTCATTTTTTACGCAACAGAAGGCAAGAACTAATTGATTCAGAAAAACAGCACAGTTGTTCAAGTAAACTTTACTCACCTTGGGATGCAACATCCAGTGGGTTGCCACCGGAGCCTTTGGTAAGCTTTATCAGGGCGGCCGTTGAGGTAGCAGTTGAAGGACTAATCAATGTGAGGACATGATCCCTCGGGGTAGAGAAGGTAAGACTCATCTCGGACCCAATTCCAATAGAACATATTGCATCTGGCCATCGCCTCAATCCAATGAACCTTCTTCTCACCACCGGCATTAGCTGCGTCTTTGGCCGGCAAAGCGCATTCCAAGCGGGCATTGTTAGTTCAAGCCACTTTCTCTGTTAACAAGATGTCCTTTTGCGCTACATGAAAAGGGTTGGCCTGGCGCCTCTCTTTTCTCTTTTCCTTTTCTTTAGGTGCTTGCCTGTCTTCAATTACTTTTCCACGCCGTCAATTCATTAGGCATTCGGCATCTTTAGCTTCTGCAGATTCTTTAGTTTGTTTCACTTCAACCTCTTCTGGGTCCTCCTCGAAGTCGCGGATAGCTTAACACGACTCTGTCTTGTCGAAGCAATCCTCTTTATTTTATCAATCCCATGGTTAGGTGATATGATTGCATGTCGAAGACCAAAATGCCCCAGATTCGCCCCCTTCGCTTTCTTGTACCTCGTCAACATCCTCCAACTCGCCTCTTCATTTCTTCTGGAATGAAGTCTTCTAAGGTAGTAGGTATCGGGTTTCCTATGTTCCCTAACTGTCTGCTATTGCTAAAGCTCAACCTATGCCTCCGGCAAAGGCAAGACGGAAAGCAAGCTAGTTAAGGTTTCGGAAACAGGAATGCAACCAAGCTAACAACAAGAAGCCCTCAGGTCATGAGAAAAAGGAAATAATGGATCATCTGCATGGAAGGTCATCCCTATTCCTATCTTTTTATCCGACTGGAAGCTTGTAGCAGTGGAAGAACAGCAATTCTTGATACTTTTTCTTTATTCACTCAATCCAACCGCTTCGTCTAACATAAACCCTTGTCTAGGTCAATTGATACATACAAGCCGCATATATCATCTATACAACCCTTCTCTCTCTTATTGAGTCAATCTAGCATAGTTCAATCTTTCTTCTTCTTATAACTTTAAACAAGCTGCAAGGCGTTGCTATCCATCGCAATACCCACCCACAAGAAGTAGTGGCAATTCTCTTCCCTTTGCTGACTACCTTCACCTTGTGCTATATCTCGAGTGGACATAGCCACCCTAACAACTAACCTATATCTACTTGCTTCGGCCTTTATATATCTGCATTCTCTGCTGTATCCACCTTTACTTGGTATTCAATGCTCTGTTCTAGAAGTCTGTAACACCTGACCTCGAACTCCATTGGCTCCTTACCTCGAGCCGGGATAAGAAGATAGATTGTACATTTGATTGTTTAAACTCACGTTTAAACTCATTTTAAGCATGTTTCAGTGAAGGAGAAGTAGTGATGAAGGTTTCGTAAAAGGAAACAGGAAAGCAAAGCGGGTTACCGGACTTGGGAAACGGAAGAGATCAAAAGCGAGAAGTGACTAGTTGGAAGTTCCTGAAAGCAGGGAAAGCGATAGTTGACTTTTCTTGAGAAGTAGGGACCCAAGAATTACGTATTACAAGTGGACTAGTATTCATAGGGGCCTTTTCTTTCGAGAAGGCTTACCGGATACTATGCTGGCCCCAATGCGAGGTAGTTTCCCTGCTTGTAAGATCCTGATTTTGAGTCAACCATATCACAAGACTTGCTTTAGCAGATCGTTTATGTTAGAATAAAGGAAGAACCTATATCGCATTTCACCCGGATTTCACTAAGCGACAGGGATAGGGGACCTCTCTTCTCAATCAGCTCCTCCCGCTCTGCCTAACCTGGGTATAGATAGAACGTTGGTCCGTGAGGACAAGTATAGTACGCCCCTAGTTCTAGTTAAGTATGTCTTATTGACCGAAAGTAAGGATAAGCAGAAGAAGAAGTCAAAAGCCAACTTGATCTCAGCCTCGATATCCAACACGGTATTCTGATGTGCCGAAAAATCTGAGGAACCTATCCCCTTTGTTATGGTATCCCCTAAGCAAAATGGCTTCTCTAGTATCAAACCTTGCCTCTGCCCATTCACATATGCTGTTTGGCCAAAAACATGACATGCAAACATACTGCTAAAGCTTGTTTGTAAGTTTTTTAGATTAATAGAAACAGGTTACCATTTGATTTCGACCACAATAAACTCTTATTTGGCATTCTGACCTGTTGATACTTGCAAGAAGAGCTTCAGTCTTCGAAACCGCTGCGCGAAACTCATTATCCGGAATGGCCCCACGGTGTTGATGTCTAGTGCTACATCATACCTGCAAGTTGCAATACTTTTATTGCTATGGAATGTGAACTTACACATTTAGTAATGGAAGCAATCGGTGCAAGACTAGTATAGCTTCACGAAGCTCTCATCAAAAGTGGTATTTGCTGCAGAGTTTACGATAACATCCACTTCTTCCGCGATCTCTTTGGCTAACTCAGGAGCAATGCCAATGTTGGCTTCCCTGAAATTACCAACGACTGGAACCTGCTTGCTTAATACAAAGCTGTGGTAGTTTTTCCCATGGATTTCCTGTAAACATCTGAACAACTCAGTATCTTCTACCTGTATTGCAGACGGAAAATATGGTAATTTGCATGAAGAACAGAAAGTAGTCTGAAGTAATCATCATACCTCGTTCTTCAATCTTTTCATGGCTGCTTCATTGTCCTTGGCCTTGATCAACACGTATATTTTACCAACATCAGGATTTGTCCTTAAAATGGGATCGATAAGAACTGATGATCAGAATCCGACAAAGTAGAATGGAAGAACAAAGGAAGGAAGTCAGGTAGCTTAGAGCAAGACAAAGGAAGAATAACAGCCTAAAGTGGGGGGCCAGACAGAAACTGTCTCACTCAAACTGGCTCAAATGCTACCCGCCCTTCCCCTATTTCTGCATTTCATTCTTCTATTCCTTCTGCTTGCTTTTCTAGTTAAGCTGCTCATAAACTAGATCCATAAAACTCACTCAGCTACTGTCTTCTTTCTATAATTGGTCTCTAAGTCCAAGTAATCGATAAAGTCTAATCCTCTTCCCAGCTCCGCCACCTCCTTTCTACCGAGTATGCTCTACTTGAAAGAACATATTTCTCAATAAATAAGTGCATTACTATATTCACAGCTACAAACTAAGCCTAATTTCCAATATGTCATATGTATCACTTTTATGTTGTGGGATCACTGGCTTCTTGTTCAACGGATTTCGCTTCTGCACTTGACTTGAGAAGGGCGAAGCCTTCATGACCGGTACCGGTATCTGTTCAAGAAGTCAGTACTTATGCGGCACTGAACAAAGGGTGAGATCGATGAAATGCAATACATGTTTGAATATTTCCTATCTTCTTCCAGCCATCAAACTTGTTCAATTCGTTTTCTTGAGATCTGTGGAATAGTGATATCATACTTGAATCCACATTCCCAGTATTTGAGGAAGAAGTAGAATCTTAGTCAAGTCTAATTTCTAAGTTGGGAATTTGATATCGACTAAATCAAGAAACTCGATTTCACTATGATATGACCACTGAACCCTTTTATGCAACATTTCTGGTTTCCAGAAGATCTCGGATGGTTTCTGAAGCTTCCATGATCTTGTAAAAGAAAGAAACCCTTTCTATAAGTCATGAAGACGTGGACCAAAAGACTAAGAAACTGCACAATCTATTGATTGGCTGAAAAACTCAAGCTGAGTAACTTGCTGGAATGATCGCTCCGGCTCTGGGCCGTCTGATCTTCGGGATGCAGAATAGGGGATCGCTTGCCAACCGTTAGTTAGGACCAGTGAAAACCCACGCTTGGTGAAGGCGAAGTTCAGTTTGGAGATCTAACAATTCCTTATGTCGTGTATCCTCGATTGATGCAGCCTCAGATGCTTCAATTGTAGATTTGAGTATTGAGCGAAAGGTTACACCACCTATAGGTTATGTATTACAGGCCAATCCTACTCCACTAGTGCCAATAGGCGGCATAGGGGAAAAAGCACAACACCTAGGAATCAACAACACAAAAACTTTATTAGAAATTACCCAGCAAGAAAACGTATGCGCGTGGGCGCAACGGATTTCGCTCCCGTGCGCTCATCCCTTGCTTGTTCTTTCGGACTAGCACTCTTTCCCTCTCTTTGCTTTGAAGTAGATTTCTCAGCTCCACGAGTCAAACGAAATAAGGCGAAAGGCCCACTACTTCTTCATTCATGGCTTATTGATTTGATTGATCCCCCTTTCGTATTCATTCGACCTGAGGTGAGGTTGGAACAAGAGTTTTCATAAAAAGAATGGTTCTTTTATGCAATTCTGAACGGGCAGGCCTCTTGTGGATTCCTCCAACTCTATGAATGAAGGGGGGAGTATGAGGAAGGCCGATTTTCTTTCTATATGAAGATGAAAAAAGGATCAGGGTCAAACATTTATTACTTTTGTTGAGTATGACTGAATGAGGAAGAGCTCCTTATGTGGTATCACTTTACCACCATCTGAAATGCGCGAAACTCCGATTGGTGGAAGCCAGTCCATGAAGATTCTCCCTTCTCTTACGTGAAATTCCCCTCTTTCGGTAAGCATCCAGTATCTCAGCAAATGAACATTTCTCTAAGCTTATCCTGTAGCTTATACGTCGTTTGAAAGCAGCTCCAAGGATCCAACGAATAGCTAAGGTTTGTTGACGATCCCTGGCTACAATCCCAGGAACATCATAAATAGTACCTGCGACTCCTACTTTGACCACTTCGCATATTGGCTTTATATTATCTACGGCGTCAACCATAAGTTTTATTACATCGCGTTCAGTTCGAGCTAGGCGGTGAAAAGTTTTATAAACAATAGCACGAACTCTCGTTCTTTTACCATCGATCATGCGAAAGTTTACCAATTTCTTGATCAATTCTTTTTGCTCACCATCAAAGTCCCCCATATAGCTGATAATTTCCGAGCAATTGGAAGCCGCTTTCGATGACGAGGCCGATAAATTGATATTACGCGATCGTTACTGTCCATCTTTTTCAGCTCTGCTCCCGAAAAGAGAAAGGAGACTTATCTTGACGTCGGCGTTGGTTTTTCCAACGAAAAACAAGAACATTCTTTCACGAACTTCCATGACAAAATGCTAGTTGCTTTGTAACGCATACACTGGATTTCCCATCGACGAAGGCCACACGTCCCTCACAGCCCTTTTAAAGACCTCCCCATCTGCACCAAATTATTTCAAATCCGCCAAAGCCTGACGGCGATATTCGACCTTATGATCCAATTCAAGTCCCCCATGCACTGCTTCAGAAAGCGCGCTTATATTAGACGAAAGGTCGGTTAGCCAATACGGATCCTGACGGGCCACTATTTTATTAATCTCGAAGTGTATTTTGCTAGCAAGGATTACCCCTTCATTCTGGGGATCGTTCGGGTCGATAATAATATCATCAAGGAGTTTGATCATTCTACCCATATGCGCATCATTGGTGAGAGGATTGACCTTTTTTTAGTTCTCAAGCCCTTTGAGGATTTTTGCCATAATATCCTCATTGTCGGCGGGGCCGCCTGGAGTAGGAATTCGTTCCACTAGTTCCGCTTTTTCATACAATTCCCTGATTGTGTTTTTTTTTCATAGCTCTTGCTGATCGTAACAACTCTGTTCCCGCTAGAGCTATTGTAGCAGCTCCGGCACCTATTAATTTAGCTCCTTCTAACATATCGAGTGGAGACGTTACTTTGCTCGTCGCGCTTTTCCTTCGCTGTTCTTTCGTGGATTTGTCGTTGATTCCTCTTCTCCACCCCGAGATCCATAGTGGAATAAGAAACCCTGACCTTATCTTGGGCTTGACAGGTAGACTATAAAGAGATTCAGTACAGCAAGCCTGACACTCATATTATTAATATAATGGGGATCTTGAATTTAAATAAGATAAAGATAATCGAGAGCCATCTGCCAATAGGCAGAATAGATTCCACACTCACAAAGGTTTGAGTAAACTTCTGCCAGATAGGCAGGGGTTCTAATTTCATCCTCCCCGAGGAACCGGGGTTTTACAAGTTTTGACTCATTTTGAACCCGTCATCCCGATCTCTGGAAGCGATTAAACTTCTTCTGCGGGTTATTCTTCTACTGCTTATTGCCGGACCCTTCTTTCCTCTTATACGGATTGGGAAAGTATTTCTATTATACGTATATTCTTAAACACATGACACCTTAGGCGCACACTTTATTCGGACAGTGGGGCACGATGCTCAGGCTAGAACTTATTTAGGGCTGAGATAATGACAAGCTTGTACTTACACGTGGTGCAGGAGGTGACTCAACCACAAACGCAGAATATTCACTATGAGTACTCACTGCATTCCTGGTAAAAGGGCTGGCTCGCGGAGAACACAATAAAAACTGCTAGTGCACTTGCTTATTCGCAATCCAAAATGCAAGAATAAAAGCGAAAAATAGGGTAGGGGCTGATACTTATTCTTCGAAGGAATCAATCCCCTTAGTTATCCTACTTGTGTTAAAATGGAGTATAACTGCTAGAGTGGTCGAGTAATGAATTCCACGATTCCAGCTACTTTATTTGTCTTTTCACCCGCAACTACAACCAGATCAACTGGAACTACATCTGAGCTCTGACCTGGACGCGTAAGACCCCCTCGTTACTTGGCTAGAGGAATGAAGATTTCCTTGCTTTTATGATTGGAAAGTAGTTCCACCTTCGTTTGACTCGAAAGCCTTTGCGCTACTTCATAAGATTGGGATAAAGCTGGGAATGAAAGTAATAGTGAGGTCAAACGCACATACATAGTAGGTGGGCTCGCCCTGATTCTACTTGGTCTACTCAAAGCCATATTCGTAAAAAGCTAGCCTTACACCTCTATATATAGAATGAATTAGAGATCCTTCTTGTATCGCCTCCTGCGGATGGGGAGACATTCAAAACTAACCACTAACCCCAGTTGAGAAGTGATAAAGAAAATAGGAACAGGTAGGAATGTCAGAAATCCATGGAAAACAGGGGAAAGAAGCAAGATCCGGTTCCTATCCTCTTAAGGGAAACTGGCACATCACATCACTGCCTACTACAAAGCCTTATTTGGGCTTTTAGAGTTAAGCAATGTTCATTTACACCCTCAGATTTGGGGCAGCCATGGCTGCTTGTCAGAGGAGGATGCTGCTTCACTCATTCAGCCATTTACTATTGAAGAGATAGACAAGGTGGTGAAAAGCATGAAACCAAATACTGCTCCAGGTCCAGATGGCTCCTCTGTTAGCTTTTAAGAGCTTTTTGGCCCCAGTTGAGAGATATACTAAAAGAAATGCTTCAGGAGCTGTATCATGGCAGGTTGAACTTGTCCAGACTAAACTATGGTGTCATTTCTCTACTGCCAAAGATTCAGGATGCTAATATAGTATCCTACAGTATAGACCCATATGTGTTCTAAATGTTATGTTTAAAGCTATTACCAAAGCTCTGACACTTAGATTTACTCCTCTGGCTCGACAAGTAATCAGCTCTCTTCAGACAGGATTTATTCCTGGGAGGTACATTTTGGATGGATGTGTAATTCTTCATGAAGTTTTGCATGAGTTGAAAACCTCTCACTCTGAAGGAATTTTGCTGAAGTTGGACTTTTTAAAAGCTTATGATAGAGTTCAGTGGCCTTTCTTGGCAGAGGTAATGCATAGGAAAAACTTCCCTGACAGGTGGATAGATTGGATTAGACAAGCAGTGGAAGGAGGCAAAGTGTGTGTGAGGTTGGCCCATATTTTAAGAGCTACAAAGGATTGAGACAGGGTGATCTCACCTCTTCTTTTTCATTTGGTGGTGGTCACAGAAAAGGGGGTCACTCAAGTGTACGGCATTCTTTGTCCGTCCAGATCGCGGTACATGTTCGGACTGCTCTGGATTGTAGAGTAACGAATTTAAGGCTACTTTAGATGGGGTGGGCTGCACCCATTCTCGGTTAAGATGGGAAATCCTATAGGGGTAGAAATGCTACATTAAAAAAATAAGCTCTTGCTGTATTAGGAATTGAAAGTAAGTCAACTCCTTCCTATTAGAGCAACTTGTCGCAGCTGTGACTACTCTTTCTATTTGAATTGAATGTCAGCGAATCACTTGTTTAACTAATGTGACTAGTCTTGACTGCAGGTTTTTGCTTTCTATAGAGAAGTGACTGCGCTAGAGATGCTTATTAAAGGTTTGCTTGGTGGCTTCCTTGCTTGACAGGCTTTCCTTGTTGATTGGCTTGGTCTGCTAGTTCCCGGAAATAACTTCCTCTAAGTCTTAAATAGCAGAACCTACTCTTTCTTCAAAGAATGTAGCATACCTAAGAAATGATTTATCTAACGAGTCAAATCCGTTGTGAAATAAGGAAATGCGCGGATCGCTTCTTCTACCCTTCTCTTATTCGCATTTCCTGCTTACTATTGAAAGAAAAGCTCATGGAATGCAAGGAGTGCAAATAGTGAGTTGACTGCTATAGTATGTAGTGCTTAATGACAGGAATCTAAGGACAAGAGAGTATGGTCGAAATAGTGCTTGTTACTCACTCGCTATTTTGGTGCTGGTTTGACTAATTAGCTTTCGTAGTGCCCTCTTTTCGTAGATTGGAAGGACCCTCGCTAGATATGTTGGTGTAGGGAATTCCTGTTATCTTTCATAGATAGGAGGGGCATGCGTGCTTACAGCCTGTTCTCACATATAGATAGTGGGACATGCGTGCTTAGAGATAGTCGAAGGTGTAATCTTTCAAAAAGTAGTAATTAAAAGAATCGCAACTCGCTCTGGATGGATATTTAGGTACCCTCGCCCTATTATGGATTTTTACTAGTGTATGGAAAGAGAATCGTGTGCCCCATACATAGGAAAGATAGAATCATCCTACTGCATTCCTTCTCCGGTCCTTTCATGGCCCATGCTGTTCAAAGGCTAATACAGAAATAGGATTACTTACGAGCTGGGATGGGATGTAGAGTATAGCCCAGAGTTTCTTAGTAGGAATACAACCTTAATGGAATTCGGAATGGGACTTTAGCATTTCCCTCCAGCAGCACTTTGTTTGGGGATGGTTGATTGCTTTTTGATTCTCTAAATCCAAATCCTGCCTCAATATTTTGGATTGATCAGACCGCCTATTGTAGAAGAGATTGCTTGCTCAAAATAGTACCGCATTTGTGCTTAAGAAAAGGCTTTCTTGTCCGGGGTCTATATCCACTTTTAATACACCACGCACCCCACTACCAAAAACTTCTCTTTCAATTCTAAACAAAGAGAAAGCTCAGGCGGCTGCTCAACGAGGAGGTTCATGCTCGTTAACTTACACTTACTTTTAGCACTTCTCTACCAGTTCTCTCTCATCGTGGGCCAAGCAGTTCTCTCTCATAGATAATAATCTCCAGCTCTTAGCACCGGTTTTTACTTCGTGTAGCAGCTTCTTCTTTTGTCTACTCAAACACTTCATCCATGAGAACCAAGTTTTGATCCATGATATATTCTAAAAGTAAGAGCAACTCTATTAATCTACATACCTTCTCTCTGGCCACCATGTTTTCTCCGAAGGGTGAAGGCGGATTCTCAGAATTGAAAATAAGGGCGAAGGATACATACAATATGCCGGGTCTAAAGTGAAGTAGTACAGACACAGGAAATCAGATAAAAACTTAGAGAGTCTCCATAATCTAGACTTCTCGGTTTCTTAATCGGTGTCTATCTTACTAAGATACTGGTGCAGCTTAAGGTGCTGGTGCTCCACCCCGCTCTAAGAAGTATGACTGTGATTTGCCAATACCCAAATGGGTAGTGTACTGCTCGCTCCCCTTCTTATTAATTCAGACTTGTTTGCGCACACAACCTTCCTATAACTTTATGACCTGGATCCAACCAAAGAAGGAAGATGTATGGCCTCCCTCGAACAAAAGAAGGAAGTATGGGAGTTTACCGGTAGGCAATGACCACAGCCGAAGTAAAGTGCTCAGCTCAAAGAAAGAAGGTGGTGGGGGCTTCGAAGAGTGAATAAGTTCGTTCGCAGTGATGTGTAATCTCTTCAAATCGAGAGAAGAGGTGTAAAAAATAAATGCTTTTAGGCAGGCTTACTTGCTTAGTATGTATTTTTTATACAATCAAAGACCAAGGTCGTACGGATAGCAATTCTGGACCATAGGCATAGCAGCACATAGGTATTCTCTCTTCTTTCTCAATTCAGGGAGGACACTATCTTAATTCTTGTGAAAAGGCAGAAGCAAGTGAAAGGGCAGCAGTATTATATGAGTTCTTAAAATAAGGGCGAAAAAAAGTCATGTATGATAGTGGTCAAAAGCCTTCCATAGAAGGGAATAGCAACCTGACTAGAAATTCATAGCTGACTAGCGTACGAACGAGTTGGTCAGGCTATGAATGAAGGCTACTACTCTTCAGGAAGAAGGTACTAATAGCTCGCTCAGAGGTTCAGTCAAGCTCCTCACTCTTGGTCTGGCGGGGCATATTAGATATAGTAGTGGTGTTTTGAAAGCTTCTTATTTTTTCTAATACTATAGTAGGAGTAGGTCAGGTACAGCTTCTTATACTAGGGATGCTTTTTTGAATCATTGAAAAAGCTTTCAATAGTCTTAGTAAGTTTAAGAAAGGAGAATACCAAGGTTGAATCGAAGATAAAAGTAAAGCAGGTCACACCGCCGATGAGTTGTGTAGGAAGGATTGCTTGTCAAGCTCTTGCGGAATTTGGACTTATTATTTTGACTTATGGCTCTGAGAAAAACCCTTTTCTAGATTAGGCTTTTAGATCTACGAATTACGAGAGAGATCTCCGAAAGTATAAGCGAGATGCTCTTACACCAGAAAGATAGTATAAGCTAGTTCTCACTAGCCGGGCCCTTACTCCTACTACTCACCAGCCGAGCCCTTACTCCCATCTACTACTTCTTATTAAAGCAGCAAGTGCAGAGGGGAATTTCGCAAGCTAGGAGGAATAGAAAATCCTAACTAAGAAACAATCAATCAGTCCACTAAGTCTGTTAAGTAAGAGTTATACGAAATACTCTGATTCAATGTACGAGTGACTCAATCCCAAAGGTCAATCCAGCCAGCCTATTTTCTACAACAAAGGAGTTCACCGTGGAAAGATAAAGTCTAATGACAGACACTGGTAATTCTCTCACTGGGCCAGCCACTAGAATCAGTCAATGAAAAAGCAAGCAAGGAGATGTCCTCACTGGACATTTATCCTATTTGTGAAATCCTTTCTATGTTTCTGAGACCCGGAAACCTGTCAAGTAAGTAGGGATTTCTTTCTCCCCATCCATGGTTTCTTTTACTTTTTTATAGGCGTCCGGCGCATGCATACAACCATTCCTTCTTCTCCTCGGAACGTCAGGTCGGTCGGAAAGAAAGCGCGGTGTAGCTGGCATCAGCATCTCTTGTTAGGTTCGCACGCACAAGGGTGGTGGGTAGGTCTCTTTACGTGTCCCGCGAGGCTTTGATCTTTCCATGTATTGGCGCATAGAGATTTGACTGAGCAGTTGTATTTATTTTATGCACATTTACTTATGTTGATAGAGGGAGTGGGATGAAAAACGCATAGTAGGAGATTGCCTACCTACCACGTCTCGTAGGAGACCCAAACCTCGCATACGGGTGGACCGAGTCGGGTGAGTAGGCTGGATTGCTAAGTTCTACCTCCGTTTGATCCTCTACCGGCTCTAGTGGTCATATAAAGGAACACAAGCGGGTAACCACTTAGGGAACTAGGACCCGGTATCTGCTGATTCCACTGGAGTGACTTACTCTCGGAGGGAGCACCGGTTCTTGAATCCGTTAGTAGTACACGTAGGCGCGCGAGCACTACGATATCAGAACTTACTTTATTATTCCATTTTCGTGCTTAAACAACGATTCGCCCGTGGGATGATCAGTGGGGTTGATGCCCTGTAATCATACATAGTTGGACTTGTGCGTGCCTTGCTTGTACAATCAGAAGCTGCAGGAGGAACCTTCCATGGAGGACAGGCGGTGAGCTCTGGATCCTAGGACTGTGACACGATGCAACACTTCCCATTTTAGGCGGAGCTTGCTTTGGGACTGTGGATACACGACCTTTTTGAGGACAATGTCGCCTTGGAGAATACTCGCTCTTTAACTCGGAGTCGTAGAAGCTAGTGTTGTCTTGCTTGCTCGAAACGTGCTTGAGGAGTGATGTGTCTCGTATTCAAGCGACGTTGCTTCGGAGAGCGACCACCAAGGAGCATCTTGAAGTGGAGTACGACGACTTCTGCTCCAAGGGAGAAAGGTATGCGCTTGTGAGGCGGCTTTTGCTTGCAGAGTTGCTTTTGAAGATGATCCACCCCATTTTCTCAGAAGAGAAGTCAGAACATGTGTTTTTCACGACCCGGACGATAGAGAGCACTTTCCAATAAGCATTACAGACTGATCACATGGTACTCTCTCTACGCCCAATGGACCTTCCTCTACTGCGCCAGGAAGAAAAGCTGGATCGACGTGTTATAAGCCGTCACCGTAGCGGAGAGAAGCTAGATGGCTTATCGATTGCTAGCTGTCAGCATAGGTAGTATTTTGGTACCAACATGCCAAGCTAGCGGAATTCTTCACAGGGAAACAACATCTTGAACTTGGAAATGATCGTTTCAACGAAAACTGTCTATTTATGAGAAATGCTATGTTATGTTTTTTCCGCCCGGTGAGTAGATACGAATCGAGGTATTGATCTGTTTTGCTACCAGGAGGGGGGTTCGGGTACACGCCAGCTCTTTCTCATATAGCTAAAAAAACAAGTGATTTTGTCTTGTCAAAGTAAAATACTCGGGGCAATCTACTCATATCAAGCGGGTCTTAGCGGAGTCCAATTTATCAAAGTTTCATTGTGACCTTTATTCTGGTTAGGGGCAAGCAAGAAAGGGCGAATACGGGAGTTTTATTGTCTTTCTGGGCAACTTTCCCAAGTCGTTCCACAAGAGATAAAAAGGATATAATGGTGATGAAGACAAAGCGCATAGAGCGCATACAGTTACCTTTTCATTTAATGAATTTCGTATAGAGAAGCAAGTTCTCATATCGGATCTAGTCAGTCTAGCTCTTTCTTTCTCACGACGTGGACTCGAACCACTTGCGTCGCCTATTAGTAGATCGTGATCTGTCGTCCTCCTCATTATAGTCCTCCTAGAATCTTTGGCTCCTCGTTTTTATTCAATTATGAAATGACTTATTTTAATGGAGATTAATTGCATCATTCAAGTAAATGCAAATTGAGATCGTAGAAACATGAGCTTGTGATATAGCTACACCTAATTCCAGACCGGTTAATGCTAGAACTATAAATAAGGGACCAAGATCTCCTATGAAATAGAAAATATTATTCAGAAATAGCATAGTCCAAGCAAACCCACTTAAAATCTTTACTAAACTATGACCGGCCATCATATTAGCAAATAAACGTATTCCTAAGCTTAATGCACGAAAACAATAAGAGATTAGCTCAAGGAGTACTAAGAAAGGTGCTAACGGCAGTGGGACTCCCGCAGGTAATAAGAAGCTCAAAAAATGAAGCCCATGTCTTTGAAATCCAACGATCGTAATGCCTATAAAAATGGAAAATGAAAGAGCCAAAGTAATGAGAAAATGACTTGTCACTGTGAAGCTAAAGGGTATCATACCCTGAGGATTACGAAATAACGAAAAAGTAAAAGTGACCGAGATGCAAGGGAAAAACTTTTGTTTCACATTTCCGGAAAGACCACCTATTTGTTCGTTTACCAGGTTCAGCACGAAATCATAAATTTGCTCTACCAAGGATTGCCATGCATTTGGCACTGACTTTCCACCTCCCTTTTTCGTAACAAAAAAAAACCCAACTAGGACGAAAACGAGAGTGAGCAACATAGACAAGGATAGATTTGTGAATGAGAAAAAATAGTTGCCTATATTCAGATCAATTAATGGGTGAATAGCAAATTGATCCAGAGGACTTTGTTGGATATCGATTCCGTCGTTTGGAACGGGAGGAAAGTCCAAGAACGATTGAGGCGACGAAACCTCGAGTCTTTCAACATAAGGAGAATAAGGACTTTCCGGTAATGGAGGAGTCTCGGGAACCTGGATTTCGGCTTTCCATAGTTCTTCGACTAGAGTCATGACTCCTCCTTCCCAGGTGAGGCTCCCGAAAGCAAAAAAAAATAAATCGGCGAAAGTCGTAGAAAGGCTCTGGGGTCATCGTTTGACTATAGTCAGGGTACTTAATACTGTGTTGCCAGGCGTTTCTATAAATTCTAGCTCTTTCCAACTTAACCTCGATGGGCCCCGTAGGAACCCAAGTATAGCCGTCTGAATTGGGCATGAATCTATCAAGCAAATTTCTATGACGATCGGTATTGAGGAATGTCTCCAAGTCAAAAGAAGAGAAGAATCTATACATCGTAGGGTAACTCCATCTTTATCAGCTCTGCTCGCTCACTTTTAAAAGGAAAGGAGACTTATCTTGACGTCGGCGTTGGTTTTTCCAACGGAAGTCTTATTTTGCATGTAACGTGAACATGAATGGTAGACTGAACACCCAAAAATCTCGATTAGAAACCACTGTGACACAAAACACCTCTCTTCCTTCCCTAGGGGTCAAAAGATACGAAATCCAGGGAAGATATGGCTTAAACTATCTTTTTCATTCTTTCTTTTTATACGATTTTTTCTGTGCAAAGTCTTCAGAATAATCCTGGTCGTTCGACCCCCAGATGTAGCCTTGCTTGTGGTTCACCAGGTTCTAAAAGGGACGGAAAGAAGGACAGAGTCTATCACCTACGTCATTTCGAAAGCTAAAATGGAAGCATCGGATAGTCAAGAGTACCTATAATCACATGAAAACCATGAAAGTAGGTGGATACTTATGCAGAGGCGGGGACAGGATTCGAACCTGCAGTCTTCAGGTCATGAGCCTGATGAGTCGACCAATTCCTCTACCCCGCTTCGCTTCTTCCCCTGATCTTTCTTTCCCTCTTCCCACCGGGGTTCCCCTTGCTTGCTTGGCCGGGATAGAACCAGCGTTTAGGTTGCGGCTAGGCGCGGAGGTTGGAGCTCCCTCCTTGACTGACGACTGGTACGAACTTGCGGAAAGCACGAGCGTAGAAGCGAAAGAAGAAGCGAGGGGATTGAGCTTCCAAGCGAAAGAACAAGGGATGAGCGCTTTGTTGCGCCTGCGCATACGTTTTCTTGCTCCTTTCTATACGCAAATTCCTGACTGAACCTCAGTCCACAGTTTGACCTATCTTTCTGTAGATTGATGCACTAATAAGACTCAAAATCCTTGGTTTGAGCATCCCTTTCTTTTGTAACCTCTCTTAGGAACTTCAAACGGAACAAGGCTAGGATCCTAATCTATATTCCTTCCTCCTTGGCGTCAGATAACTCCAATAAAGCATGACTGAAGTCGATATAAAACGTGTCGAAGAGCAATAGACTCTTTTTTTTTTAGAGCTTATCATTGTCATTGATTGACCAGCATGACTTATGGATTGAATTTTATACTGTGCTATTTGAATAGCGAGATTCTGGAAAGGCAGAGGAAATAGACTTTCTTGCTCCTGCATCATTCTTGCTAAGGGCATCTAAGGAACTAATCAAAGGTTACGAAAGATAAGGCTTGAAAAGGAGCTTACTTTTCCCGCTAATGCTACTTCCGCTATCTCGTAAGGAGGATACGACTCATAAACCTCCCTTGGTATTTGGGTAGGGAGAAAGAGAATTAATTAGACTGAGTGAGGAATGTATACAACTACTGCTCAAAAGGCAATAAGAAGCACGCACTCCTACTAGACATGGAAGGAGTCAACCTCAAATATGCTTTCTTCCCTTAGGTATGTTTCTAGATTCTAGTCCGAAGTCGGTCGTTGATAGATTTCTTTCTTTTGCTTGCTCTCCGTTACTTTCCCTTCCTATATTTGGAAATCGATGTAAAGACAAGAAGAAAGTGGTTGAGACAGAGGATTCTTGGTAGTTTATTGGCTCTAAGTACAATGGTACGTAAGTTATGTGTTTTGTTTCATGCTCCTTGGTGATTTTTCATCAATATGATTTATTGCCCATCGAGAACTAACTCTTAGTAGGTACTCAACGTTGAAATCACACCATCCGAAAGCATAAAATCCATCCCATTAACGGAATATATGTGAACAGCTACCTTGTTCAAGGAGATACCATTCCCGAGGACAGCAAACCATAAGCAAGGAAGGGAAAATGGTGGGTTGTGGCTCCTAAAGTTTGGGTATGACTCCATTACTGGTACTGGCTGCAAACAGGTTCTTGGGTTAATTATAATAGGCCTAGTTGTTGACGACATAGAAGGTTTTTCACACCAGTATCTACAGTACTTGATGCTAGGATGACTGGAGTCATGGAGCTTGTCAGGTTTCCAGATCCAGGGTTTGAGCAAGAAGCTTGTTGTGGGGTAAGATTGGGAACATGACTGTTTTGGGTCATATTAAGCTGGTTGTGTGGAGAGAGGGATGGAGAGGTATCTACTAAATTACCCTTGACTGAATTGGCTGAGCCTAAATATTCCTCCAACACTACTCCTTTCTCATAGCTACAGCTACTAATTCAGCAACTCTCAAAGCTATAGCTTCTCCCCGTGGGTCTTAACACTACAGTAAGTAAGGTCACTTGGCTTGGAAAGCTAGGCTATTTCAGTGATCCGTAGGCGAGGGACTCTTCATAAGGTCCTCTTTCTATCAAGGACCAGATAACAACAAAGGATTGCCTTTGAATTGCATTTCCTCTCGCAGCTCTCCTTTGCACCTCTCCGGACAGGTGTCTTCTTCTCGACACGTTCCTCTCCTTCGCACTGACAAGGTCTCTCTTACAACCTCCTCTGTCTTTGTTTTGTGAAACATCGAATACTGACTGCATCTACACGGCCATAATTGTTGTCTTAGTGAAAGAGGCCCCTTTATGTGTTCGATAAGATGACGTTGAGGTGTATTGTCTTGGTTA
This sequence comes from Puccinellia tenuiflora, assembly GCA_012064385.1. Classification (NCBI taxonomy): domain Eukaryota; kingdom Viridiplantae; phylum Streptophyta; class Magnoliopsida; order Poales; family Poaceae; genus Puccinellia; species Puccinellia tenuiflora. The sequence goes on from QRDG01001842.1 coordinate 29,377, forward strand.
CACAGGCCACTCCCCTCCATGTATTTGGAAAAATGCCTAATAGATGTAAAAAACTACTAACACTACTGCATATTCTAAATTGTTCTATTGCCCCTGCAGTTTTAGTCTAAATTGGAGTTTTTGGCGTCAAAAGGTGTTGCCTCTATCCCTCTTTGTGTGAGGTTGAAGCCACTAACCTCTCTCTGTATTTCAAAAATAGACTCAACTACTTGCTTCTCAAACTGTTGTTGTTGTAATTGTTTTTGAGCTTGAAACTCTTCACTCTGTTGTTGCATCCATTCGGCTAGATCTGCTTGGATCTTATCCATTGATTCTCTCATAGCTCTAACTTGCTCCTCAAGTTGTCTAGATCGGGTCTGAGTTCCTTCGTTTGCCATGATCGAGCTCTGATAGTCTAGTTGAGCAAAGGCCCATGCCAATGCCATAGTTGTGACGAAAGTACTAAAACAAGTCAAAGATGCTTTTAGATAACCAACATACCAAAAGAGAAAAAAATCATTCAACAAAGAAAGAAAAAACAGTTCAAGTAATTGAATAAATTACCAGAAGCTTGGATTTCTGCTCCGGCTTTCTTTACGGGTTCTCCTAATGGGCTATACTCATCGCTCCGCGCCTTGGCGGCCT